>JAEQBH010008414.1:0-45266 GCA_016808115.1 Tetrastigma voinierianum
GAGATATTGGGCTTGCCATTAACACCCACAGCAAGCCAATTACTCAATTCATGGCCATCAGCGAGAACGAGTTCAACAATTGGGCTGACGCGTGGGGCTCGGCCGGGCTCTTTGTGGGTTGAGGAGATCATTCTCCTTATTCCCCCGCCGAGACAAATTTTGAGAATAGACTGGTTGATGTTTCCATAAACCAATTGCGGAGTTCCACGATGTTTACTTTTTGTTTTTAATTAGGTTAATTTTAAATACTTTTATTTATTTTTTGAAAATTTTAACTTATGATTTTCATATTTAGTAATTTTGTACTTATATTATAGTATTGTGTGTTCGTTTTAATTATAGTTGTATATAATAATTTTTTCCTTATAATGCCGTACAATATTAATATTTAACCCCTGAAAATTGAATTGCGGATAATTGTACTCGGTTTAGACCCCAAATTTGCTAAAAATAGCGAAAATTGGCGGGGAGACTTACTAGCCACAAACGGAGTCCTATATAAACACAGGGAGGTTGTCCAAATTACCACTTCATTCTTTCCCCCGGCGAAGCCACCCAGGTCGCGTCTACGCCACCGCCCATTTGTCTTGCCCGTAGGCCCTTCCCACTGAGCTTTCCGAGTCTCGTCACCGCCATTGCCTCTTGCACCCGAGGAGTTCATGCCGTGGGCCAGAGGCGCCCGATTCATTGCTCTGCCCAGTAGTCTGGCGCGCCCCTAGCCCTTGCACGTACCTCGGCCTACGAGCCCCGGCCGAGCCACGGTGAGCCTCCACCATGCGTGCACGAGCCTTGTAGTTCATTGCCCCGGCTGAGCCGCTCGCGGTGGGCCTTCGGTGAGCCTCCCCTTTGCGGTCTGGGACGGTAGTGCCCTCGGTTCGGCACCCCGGTGCCTGCCTTAGCATCGGGTCTTTCTGACCCTTATTTGCCGAGTTTATGGCCGATTTCGATTACGCCCGGAGTGAGCTATGGTTTGTTTGCTTTGCTTGAGTGATTCGATGGTTTCTGAGCCTCGGTTCGGTTCTACGATGCATGTTGCATTTTGATGGAAGTCGAGCCCTTTTCGGTATTTAGTTACATTTCGGTATGGTTCGTACTCGGTGGGTCACGCCTTAGGCGCGGGTGAGATTCGATGCAGAGAGAGAGACCTCCCGGCTCCGGTCCGGCTCAGTACCGTCCACGGTCCCAGCGTACGAACCTGGATTTAGGCGGTATGGGGCTTACGGATGGGACCAGAGCCCCGTCGCTTTGTTCACGGAGGAGAGTTGACCCGGGCTCGGCGGGCCCGCATCGGGCCCCGGCGAGTCATCATCCTGATGCGTGCGATCACCGATCCGCATCCTGGCTGCCGGAGCGACTTCATCACCTCGGTATGCGCTGCCTCGAGGATTCGGAGGCCATTGTTGTGGGAACCGAATCCCGGGAATGTGCGACTCCGTATGACCCAGTTCCATCGAGTCGTACCTCTGGCGTCCAGCGTGGTGATCCTAGATCTGGGTCCATGAAAGTTGATGAGGATTATTATTGTGCGCTGTTGACCAGGGCGTGTCTGCCCACGAGTAGTGATCACCCATTTTTCGATCTATGGCGTCTCGACGGCTAATTGGCGTGAGCTTCAATTCGGTATTGATCGCCCGCGAATTACTTCCGAGCGGCGATATTTCAGCGGCTCTTGGCACCATTATCTGCGTAGGCAATCGCGAGAATTCTGAGAGATTGGGCCACCGTATAAGTAGCGAGATGGTTGAGCATAGCGGAGACACCCTTCTTGGACCAGTATTTTACAAGAGGCGGCTCAGCCTCATATCTTCTTGTCGACCATTTGTTGGGGCAGGCTTATTCCAGTTGCGGCATTAATGCGTAGGAGGAGCCATGTTGGAGCTCTTCTTGGGATCTGGAGGGATATTTGGTTTCGATCCTACGGATTTGGTGATGACATCCTTGCTACATTTTGAAGAGAAGGTCCATAGGACACAGTGCAGGGGAAGCATTCCTGCGGTCTGAGACTACTCTCCCGGGTTCTCGAGCATTTGGGATTTCCTAGAGGAGCCGAGGATAGAGATGAGGGTCCGATGCCCCCTGGTCATGTCAGTGGAGCGGGTGATAGTATGCCGTAGCTTTCCACCTCGACCGCGGGACCCAGGGAGGAATGCGGTCGGCGGGACCACCATACGGATGATATACGTCACGGGCCGAAGTCTGAGGAGGAGTCGACTCGCGGATGTCACCTCGTCTCACCATCCATACCACGTCGGTGCTTCTTGAGATTACACCCAGACCCTTCTGACCCGACACATCATTATTTGGAGTACATTCATGCCATTTCGAGGAGATAGCTAGACGATGGATGCTATCTTTTCCCGCGACTATCACGGCGGCCCGGGATCGAAGATTGACCAGTGCCATTCTATCGCGGCGATTACGACCAGCGGGCGCCTGTGTTCTGTCGAGAGGAGCGCTTCTGAGCTGTGACCCTATTTGGATGTTCTGGCGGCAGCGGCGGACCCACCACCACCACAGCAGTGAGGTGGTTAGGTTTCTTTTATGATTTTTGTTTAGTTACCAGCTTTATTAACTGCCTACTAATTTTGTTTAGGATTTATGTATTAGCCATAGTAGGCAGTGATACTTTTGTGTCTAGCTTTGTATGCGTGTACTAGCCATTTTGGCTATATCAAAAGCTATTCAGTTTATATACATAGACTTTTGCATATCATGTTTTGTGCCTTTTCCATGTGTAAGTGATTTTCTTTTCAATTGAACAATTGAATTGCTTCAACTGGACAATTGAATTGTGGTAGACGATTGAATTGCTTGATTGGACTATTAGTGCTTCCAAATTGGACAATTGAATTGCTTTATGTTGGGAAATTGGATCACTGTTTGTCACCTATATGTTAGAATAAATTCCATGCTTGATTTAGTTTTTGGTCAGTTAGGAATTCCTGCTTGCTCAAGTTGAAAATTTCTCCCTTATGCTGATTCACACACTTTGCACTCAGTTATTTCAATGATTTGTGAATTTTTCATACCTCCTTCGCTTTGCAAAATGGCCTTAGGCATGTTGGCAGCCTAGGATAGGTTTGTGTTACCCATAGTTGAAGACCAATGTAGTCTTCCCAAAAGGAAAAGAAAAGAAAAAGCGAAATAGAAAGAAGAAAAAGAAAAATAAAATCGTGAAGTTTTGCCCAGAAACCCAGGAAAGGCACGGTCAGGGGTGTATGGCAGCTTTGAAACCGATGCCTAAGCCTTAAGTGGTTGGGAGTCATCGATTTTGTGTTCGTTACATGGGTGGATAGGTAGAGTCTAACGAATTGTAGGTGCTTGATTTTCGAAGTCATTCGGAGTCCGGGGTGAAACCTTTAGAGTTAGTGGTCATTGATCCTTTTGGCTTGATACCCCTAAACCTTAATTGGTTGGGAGTCATCGGTGGACCCAGTTACCGCGGACTTCGGTGAACTGAATTTTTAAGCATTGCATCCTACATTATAATTGAAAAAGAAGAAAAGTGTAGCCATTACTATCACAGGTTGTTCAGCTGACTTAAGGCCATGTCAGTGCTAGGTTGGGGGGAGGGAACAAATTTTGCATTTTATTGACTTAATCTGGTAACATAAAAGAACCATTAGACTTAGATGGAAATTCAAGTTGAGAGTAATGGATCCAATATTGACCTAAAATTGCTCTAGTATGGCTTTGGTTATTTGTATCGATGTTTCAAACTTGATTTCAATTTTCATTTTAAAAGCAATGTTTATATGTACATATACCCTTTTGAATCATAACCTTTTTGAAAATCACCACATGCATCTCCTTTTAGTTTTGCATTGCTAAGGGACTACTTGACGTTTCGGTTGAAATTGTGATTAGTGCCCGAGGTGCAATTTTGAACCACATATTAGATAAGTTTGAGTGCTTTTGCGCACTAATCATGTCATTTATACGGTGGAAGTGTTCAAGTCTTCTTAGTAGCACTTATGCCATTTAGAGAGTATTTTGGTTGTTTTGCAGATTTTAGTGCACTTTGGGAGTTCAACCTCGAGACAAATGATGAATCATGAAGATTGATCCCAAGTTTCAGCCATCAATTATACGAGAATCAATGAAAATGAAGGCAAAGTGAAGAAAAATTGATGCGAGTTGAAGACGGGATAAATCACGTGGAATCGAGCAGAAACTTGGGGTTTGCTGACTTTGGAAAGGTGCTCGCTAGAATTGCGAAAATTTCGCAACCTTAGCGAAATCTCAATTCGCTAGACGAGCCAGTTTCTCTAGGCCTTTGTTCTTAGCGAAAATTCATGGATTCGCTACTCACATAAATTTATCATGTGAAATTTCACTATGCTTGAAATTGCCAAGCTGCGAAATTTTCTATTTTAAGCTATGCATGGTGATTTAAGCTACCTAGCGAAATTCTTCGATCTACTTGAAATTGCGCCTCGTCGTATTTTGTATTTAATGCTAGCGAGCTCCCAATTTGGTGTATTACTCTCTTGTCCTATAACTTAGCCAAATTTGTAGGTTTTTTGGTATTTTCATGTATTGAGGTGGCCTATATAAACCCCTCTCTTTTTGTAATAAATATAGAGAATTGGGGGAAGCAAGAATTTGGGGGAGAAGAAATTTTGTAAGTTTTCATTTTTGTAAATAAAGTCTCGTATTTTATTTAGGGTTTTATTTTCCTCTCTTCTCTCTCCTCTTTCCCTTACTTTCTAGGCTGCCAAACACCCCTCTTGAGGATGACAACTCAAGAGATGCTTGGCTAAGCCTCCTTTCTTTGAAGAGGAAGGAAGCTAGCTTGGTGGTGAGGCACTTGTATCATGTTGTCCTCTTGGATTAAAAGCCACCAATTATTGTATTTATGGCCTTATCTTCTCAAAATATGGTTGAATAACATTGAATGTCATTAATTTGGCCAATACTCTCCATGCTTTAGGATCTGATGCACATACTTAATGCTAGATGTACTGTAGTTCTTTAGATGAATCTTTCTGAGCCTCACGAAATGATATTTAAATGTTGAGGTTTTTCAAGCTGAGTTGAATAGCATTTAATGTTATTGATTTGGCCAATACTCTCCATGCTTCGAGGGATCACAGTGCATACTTATTGTTAGATGCCTTGTGGTTTGTCTGATAGTGGCCTTTACGAGCCTCTGAAATGATATTTAAATGTTAGGGTTTCCAAGCGTAAAGGGGCCGTAGATGCATGCTGCAATGTTGACTGAAATAGGAGTTGTTGTTAGGGTGAGGTTTGCTAGTTAAACATAGTCCGGTTATGCCGGGGACTATAGGTTGCTTGTCCATAGTAGCGAGGATAAAACCGAGGACACTTGTTTGCCCTAACTTATCAAGTTAGTGACAAATCTTGAGGTTAACTTTCTCACACTTCACTTTAGGTTTTTTACGATTTCGGCTTTCAAACTACTTCCCTTGTTTTTGAAACAAATCAAAAGTCAAATAGAAAGCCTTACCTTCGTGCACTTATGCAAATCATTTTAGGATGAAAACCCATCCCAGGTGTTCGGCCTAGACCCTTTATCTTTGCGGTAGCTTGACTACGGCGGTAGTAAACAGGTGTATATAAATTTTGTTGATTTTGGCTTTCGGCTACTATGGCCACGAATCCAGCTCGGGGTGGGCATGCGAGGCCATAGCGTCGGGGCGCGGCTGTGGCGAGGTGATCCGCTCGGCCACGAGGCTACGGCGCTGCGAGTCGGATCGATTGTTTTACATTGCCACTCGGCTACATTGCCACTCGCATGGAACGCCACGAGCCGTAGCGCGGGGAGCGGCGGCTCGCATTGGCGAGGTGATCCGCCGGCACGGGCGCGCTCCGCAACGAGTGAGGATCGACTCGGGCTACATTGCCGCCGGCTACATCACCACTTTCGGCTGAAAGCGCCACGAGGCCATAGCGTCGGGGGCGGCGGCTCACATTGTGGTGATCCAAGCCGCAGTACCCATTTGCTAGCGAGTCGGATCGACTCGGGCTCATTGCCCGTTCGGCTATATCGCCGCCGTTTGGAGCGCCACCCAGGCCATGGCGCGGGGTGGCGGCTCACGTGGCGAGGTGATCCACTTAGCCGCAGGGCCCACGGTTGCTGCGAGTCGGATCAACTCGAGGCTATATTTGATCAGCTACATCGCCACCGCAATTTGGAACTCCACAGTGATAGCGCGAAACCAGCGGCTCGCGTGTGGTGGTAGCTCAGTAGCGAACGCAGCGCCAACGAGTCGAATCGACTCGAGGCTACATTGCCATTCGGCTATGTCGCCACTTTCGAATGGAACCCCACGAGCCATAGCGCCCGGGGGCCAAAGTAGCTCATTTGGCGGGTGATCCGCTCGGCCACGAGGCCAGCGTACTGGCTCGTCGGATCAGCTCAGGCTCCATTGCCATTGGCTACATCATGCCGTTGCGGAACGCCACAGGCCATAAGCGGCCCAGGAGCCAAGCGGCTCACATTGACGAGGGTAATCCCGCCGGCCTGAGGCCATATTTGCCCTGGCAGTCCGGATCAGCTCGGTACATATTGCCCGTTCCGGTACATCATGCAGGTGGAATCGCCGAGGCCATAGCGCTAGGGCGCGACTCGCGTGTGAGGAGATCCGCCGGCCTGGGCCACAGCGGCTTTAACGAGTCGGATCAACTCGGTACATTGCCATTGATTACATCGCCACTCATTTGGAGCGCCACGAGCCGTAGCGCGGGGGGGCCAGTAGCTCACATTGGCGAGGTGATCCGCTCCGGCCACGGGCGAGGTGCCTAACTAGTCGGATCGACTCGGGCTCCATTGCCGTTCGGCTACATCGCCTGGTAGACGCCACCAAGGCCGCCGCGTCGGGGGCCAAGCTATTTCGCATTGACGAAGTGATCCGCCGGCCTGGCCGCGGCGCTGCCCGAGTCGGATCAATTCATTTACATTGCCCGCTTTCGGCTACATTGCCACTTTCGCATGGAACGCCACGAGCGTAGCTGTATGGCATTTCGCATTGGCGAGGTGATCCACTTTCGGCCACGAGGCCCGCGCTCCTAGCAGTAAGATCCAACTCGGGCTCACGCCGCTCGGGCAGAGCGCCACAGGCCGTAGCGCCCGGGGGCGGCGGCTTCGCGTGCGGCGAGTGATCCATTCAGCCACAGGCCCGCGGCCGATTTAGCGAGTCGGTCGACCGGTACATTGCGTCGGCTACGCTCGCCCGCTCGGCCGGAACGCCGCAAGCGCCGTAGCGTCGGGGGCCCAGCGGCTCCACATTGCGGGTGATCCACTCGGCCTGATTGCGGCGCCTAGCGAGTGAGGATCAACTTTCGGGCTCCATTGCCCGTTCGGCTGTTGCCCTTGGTACGGAGCGCCCGTGAGCCATGCGCCAGAGCAGCGGCTCACGTGTGAGGTGATCCACTTTCAGCCACAGGCCTGGCCACTGTGGAGTGGATCATTTCGAGGTATATTGCGTTTCCGCTACATATCGCCACGGATGGAACGCCACGAGCCCGATAGGCGCCCGGGGTAATGACTCGCATTGGCGAATCCGCCGGCCACGAGGCCACGCTACTTGGTCGGATCGGCTGTTTACATTGCCGTTAGGTACATCCGCCACTCGAATGAAATTCCACCAAGGCCATAGCGCCCGAGTGTGATAGCTCACATTGGCGAGGTGATTCACTTTCGGCGCCAAGCCCGCCATTTGCTAGCTAGTCGGATCAACTCGGGCTCCATTGCCCATTCGGCTACATTGCCACTTAATTTGGAGACGCCGCGAGGCCGTATGTGGCCCCAGGAGCCCAGGCGGCTCATTGACGAGGTAATCCACTCGGCACAGGCCCGCGGTGCCCCTAGTCCGATCAGCTCGAGGCTATGTGCCATTCCCACTTCCCCATCGCCACAGGTACGGAACCACTGAGGCCATAGCGCCGGGAGCCAAGCATTTCGCATTGGCGGGGAGATCCGCTCGGCCACGAGGCCCGCATTTGCAACTGGTCGGATCAACTCGGGCTCCATTTGCCCGTTCGGCTACATCGCCACTTGGTACGGAACGCTACAAGGCATGGCGCCCGGGGTAAGTAGCTCACATTGGCCAATTGATCCACTCCGACGCGGGCGCATTGCCTAGCGAGTCGGATCAACTCGAGGGCACATTGCCATTGACTGTCGCCCTCGATGGAACGCCACGAGCCGCCGCGCCCGGGGGCCAGTAGCTCACATTGGCGAGGTGATCCACCGTACGAACGAAGTTTGCCTAACTAGTCGAATCGGCTTCGAGGGCTCCGATTGCCATTGACTACATACGCCCTTAATTTGGAGCAGCCACGAGCCTTAAGCGCGGGGAGCGAGTAGCTCGTGACATGGTGATCCGCACCGGCGAGGCCACGCTCAGCGAGTCGGATCAACTCAGGCTACATTGCCATCCGGCTACATCGCCGCCGGTACGAAACGCCACAGGCGTAGCGCCGAGCCTGGCGGCTCACATTGTGAGGGTGATCCACTCGGCCACGGGCCCAGTTTGCTGGCGAGTTAGATCAACTCAGGCTCCATTGCCATTCGGCTATATCGCCACTTGGCGAGAACATCTGAGCCCGTAGCGCGGGAGCCAAGCGGCTCACATTGACGAGGGTGATCCACTCGGCCACAGACCCTGTTGCTACAATGAGTCGGATCCCGACTCAGTATGTTGTCGATTCAGCTACATCGCCCACCTGGCGGATGGAACGCCACCAGAGCCCAGCGCCGGAGCCAAGCGACTCGCATTGTCGAGGTGATCCGCCGGCCACGACCCTGTTGCCCTAACGAGTCAGATCGACTCGAGTACACATTGCCATTCGGCTACATCGCCGCTCGAATGGAACCCCACGAGGCCATAGCGCCGGGGCCAGTAGCTCATTGGCGAGGTGATCCGCCGGCGCGAACCGCATTTGCCCTAGCAGTCGGATCAGCTCGGGCTATATTGCCATTCCGCTACAACGCCACCACGGTGGAACCCGCTGCTGAGCCATAGCGGCGGGCCCAGTAGCTCGCATTGGCCCGGGGAGATCCACTCGCGCGGGCCCGCGCTGACTGTTGAGTCAGATTAACTCAGGCTACATTGCCATTCGGCTACATCGCCACTCCAATGGAACGTGATGAATACACAATTGAGTGATAATTATAATGGAATCTAACACATTTAAATCACAATGTACTCACATTTGGCATAAGAACAGGTACTTCTAATCTCTTCTGTGTTTTTAGATTTGTGCAGTCTTTCGGTGTAAAGCGTAAGTGCCTGAGGATGTAAGCTAGGAAGCCAATATGAAGCAATGTGGATGTGGGTGAGAAATTGTGAAGTTTAGGAACCCAATGAAGCAAGGAAAGCACCAGAGGACAAGTCTACTAGGTAGAACTTGAGAGTCTAGGTAGAACTTCTTTGGAAATGTGGCGATGGAGCGAGTCCTAGGTGGAGCTTCAAGTCCACCGGTAGAACTCTCTTTGCAAAATTAGCGATAAGCAAGTCTAGGTAGAACTTAAAGTCCCTCTGGGTAGAGCTATGGAACTAACGGGAATTGTCGGGAATTCAATCGGACGTGAGGGGCGCTTTCGTGCGAGCCAAAATGGGAAAATCACTTTGGAGGTATAAAAGGAGGACACAAGTAGGATCTTTTTTGGAGTCTTTTTAGTTTTTCTCTTGAGTTTTGAGTTCTTCACTTCTAGGGTTTAGGTTTTTAAGAGTTTTTCTCCAATTTTTGGTGGTACCTTGTAGATCAGTTCGGATTTCCATTCTTTAGAAGTTTCGGATTCAAGAGTTTGTAATCTTTTCATCAATATTTGATACTGCTTTAAATCTTAGCATTCCATGTTTTCTATTCTCAGTTTTACAAGTCAATTCTTATTTACTTAGGAGTCACATTTTATGTTTAATCGTTTCTTCATCTTTAATTGTTAAGTCTGAGTTTTATGGGTTCGCCCCTCTTCTTGGGGATCATACGGGGAAACTCACCCTGATCAAGGTAAAGTCCCTCAATTCCTCTCTTGATTTTCAATGGATTGTGTAATATTGATCACTTGTGTAGAAAGGTTTTAAATCCTTAGTTGGACAAATTCTTGACAACGTGTTAACGAGATATTTCCGGTACACGTTGTGGCAGTCATAATGCCCTGACTAAGGGTTCATTTTAATTGAAATGATGTTTAGTATTACTTGATCATCTTTATTTTCAAAAGCATTTAAAATAAATCCTCCATCGAAGACCATTTATCAATGGTTCCTAAATGATTTATAAAATAAGAGGTGGGACTTACGATCGAAGTGGTGGAACCACAAAAATCCAGCCAATCGTCTTTTCTATTTAAAACATTCAAACGATCAAACCATTGTTAAACAAACCTGATACTACGGTTTTCTTTCGTCTTGCTTTTAGTGGAGGCCAGCTCCTATTGATCTTGAATCGGACCACTCCCACGTGGAGATGACACAATGGATTCCACGATATTACAATGCTAGGCGGCTATAATTCATGCGCTTAGGAATAGAATTAGAGCATACCTAATCGGGACGAAGCATTTTGGCGCCAGATTTAGCAGGGTGTGACTAACGAGTTGATGCGAAGATTTGGGTTAAATTGCAATTGCATTGCAATTCCGGTACGTTCTCCACTTTTCTTTTTATTTTTGTTTTTTTTTTAGTGAGGAATCTCAGTGAGTACCCCTTGGACAAAATAAGAGTAGTGTATGTCAGTTTGGGCTCGCTGACAACTGACCATAGATTAGTCGAGTTACATCTCCACAGAAACCACGAGAAATCATTATAAGTCAAGTATCTCAAGATAACATTTTACCTCAAATGGATACTCCTGGGAATCAGTAAGGACTCTATGAGCCTCCACAACATGGGGACAACGTTACGCTCCCAGTAAACCCAGTGTTAGGAGGCGGAAATGGTAACCTTCAGCAAAATCAATATAGAGGTCTCCCTGCTCCTTTACCTAATGTGGAAAGAACCCTTAGAGAAATCCTACAACCTCGAAGGGTTCTGACAATTCTTGCATTCGTCTTCTAAAGAGGCCACTCGATTTCTAATGAGTCGAAAATAATTCGAGTCTCTTGCACGTATATCAGGGTTCGAATCTAAGAGCCCTATTCATTCATGAGAGATTTTGAAGTGTTTATGGTCATTTCTTTCTATTGGCTCACCTCCACATAATCTGTTTAGTTTTATTCCCTTTTGCTTTAAAGGAGAAAGCTAAAATTTGGTTTCATTCCTTGGCACCTAATTCGATCTTTACATGGGAAAATATGCGAAATAAGTTCCTCAACAAATTTTCCACTTTGCCTGAACTAATGCTCGTAGGAATGAATTAATTTTTGCAGAAAAGCACAGTGAAGCAGTTCTTTGCGGTATGGGAAAGATGGGGATCTCCTCCATCTATCCCTCACACCATGGATTGGATGTAGGACAAATATGTGCATACTTTCATCAAGGATTATCTTTGAATAATAAACAGTACATCCAGATGATGTGTGCGATGAATTCTGTGAAAGAGTCTTGGGGAAATGATCCGACTCTTTGACACTATGGCGAATGCTCGAACTTGGTAACACACTCTTTAGATGACGCTAGGTGCGCAGCATCCGCCCAGTGACGGAATCCACCACCTAAGAGAATGATGAGTTAGAGACTGAAATTGCTAATTTAACAAAGGAGCTGGAGGCCCGTAGGATGAAAAAGGTGCATGAGGTAACTAGTGTACCTCAAATACCCTCGATACCCACTGGACCTAGAGTGGAGGAACCATGCATTATATCACGATGACCCTACACACTTTCGACCATTAAGCGCCCCGAATCTTCCTCTCAAGTTAGGGAGCCATTCAAATTGAACAAGCAGCGCCCTTAACTACGAAACCTTTCGATTCCCATGCGAAACTTACAATCTGAGTGGGGTAAACATCCTAATTTTAAATTGGAGGAATGAGAGGGAGCGAATAGCACGTGCCAAACAGCAAGTTCCTCATTACCAAAACCAGGTTTTGCAAATCCCATTCCACCATTTCGGTGAGGCCCCGAGGATTTCGGGAAACTTTAATCAAGGTCATCTCCACTTAGGACCAAGGGAATCAAGCTCATGACCTTGCCAACCTCCACGTAAGGAAGTGGAGGACATAGTCACGAGTTCGTACAAATGACAAACCACAAACACGGAGATTCGACTGCTACGAGATGATGTGAGATCCCGGATAACCAAGTTAACCTCATCATAGGTAACCTTATTTAAGCAATTGAGAGAGAAAAGGAAACTTCCATCCTGACCCATCAAGAAACCCGCAATTCGAACGGTGTGGGAAGTTTGGGTTCAGTGAGGGGACCTTTGAAAGCGTGTAAGGCGGTCACGCACATGGAGTGGTAAGGTAGTCGACAAAACTATTCCAACCAAGGAACCATCTGGCCCGATCTCATAGTGAATTAGCTAGAGAGGATGAAAAATCGGGCATTACCTCGTAATCCACTATCCTGAGCTATTAAAGATAAACAACGGAGGAAGATAAGTCTAACCATATCCCTCCCGGCTCCATACCCTCATAGGCTAAGAGCACCAAAGAAAGTGAATAACCATCTTTGAAATTTATGGATTGTTCAAGCGGGTGAAATGAACATTCGGTAGATGCCGTTAAGCAAATCCCGTCATATCTTTAGAATTTACGAAGGACTGTGCACGGTAAAAAGGAAACTAGGTGTCAACAAGGAGGCATTCATGACTGAACAATCTACGTCCCTAATTCGGAACAACTTGCCCCCAAAATACAAAGACCCAGGTAGTCCTACTATTTCTATAGTAGTTGGAAATTCAAAGTTGGGGCATGCTTTAGTGGAGCAAGGAGCGGGAGTGTTAATGTCTGTTGCCTTACTCGTATATGTGGACTAGGGTTAGGAGATTAGAGCCAGCCCATTATCACCCTCCAATTAATTTTGGCCAGTAGTATCGAAATTCCTAGGGAATAGTGAAGGATGTCTTGGTCAGTGAATGAAATTTTCTTCCACTGTGTCGATTTTGTGGTGCTTGACACACTTTCGGCTGTGGCTTGGCCACGAGAACTTCAGTTCAGTAATTCTTAGTCGACCATTCTTGGCAGCTGTAATGCCATTATACATTGTGGGGAGGCCTAATGACACTTTCATTTAGGGCATGGCTGATGTCTGAATATTTTCAATGTAATCAAAGGAATGGGGGATGAAGAGACACGTGTGAAATTAATATGATTGACTCAGGTAGTACGAAAATGCTGGATAATGTCTCGCATGATGATCCTCTTAAGTCATGTACAGTCGTGAATTGGGATGAGTGACCACTTTGGAGTCAGAGTTTCTCCACTCTATAATTGAGCATAAGATGTATTTGAAGTAACGGGTGGTACCTAAATTTGAACCTTTGCCACGAATGAGGAGAGGACATTACCTTCGGAGAAGCCACCTAAGCAGGCTAAAACCTTTACCAACACATCTTAAATATGCATTCTTAGGGAGTATGACACTTTTCCGGTAATCACTATCTTCACTCCTTAGAAGTGACTCGAGAAACTACGACTTTTGGAAATATTGACCAGGTTGCTTTAAATTTGGACCGATTACGGTCTTAAGGGAATCGGCCCGCGATGCGCACCTGCCATTCCTTAGAGCGGACGTTAAACTAGGCAGCCACGGAGGCGATTGAACCCGATAATGAAAGAAGTGGTGAAGAAGGAAGTTTTAAAGCTCTTGGATGTAGGGGTTATTTACCTTGTGCGGATAGTAAGTGGGTTGGTCGACACGGGTAGCTACTGAAATTCGAGTCCGCGGTAGTTTGCCCGATGAAAACCATGAGCTCATTCCACTTTCGTGTCACTTGAGGATGGAGAGTGTGCATAGACTATAGGAAGCTTAATGCGGTGCTAGGAAGACCGTTTCCTCTCTAGTTTGTTGATCAAATGCTAGAGAGTTACGAGGCATGAATTTTATTGTTTTCTTGATGGAACTCGAGTCTGACAAATTGAGATAGCATTAGAAGATCGAAAAAACTACATTCACTTGCCCTTTTGGTACGCCGCCTTTAGGAAAATGCCCTTTGGACTATCTGATACGGAACTTTCCAACACGATGCATGATGGGAATCTTGTGACATGATAGAAATCATATTGAAATCTTCATGGATAGTTTCAGTTTTAGTGATTTCGTTAGATTTGTTTAGAACTTACACGTGGGTTTTGGAGAGAGGTGCCAAGGAGAAAAATCTTGTGTTAAATTGGAATGTCACTTCATGGTAACCGCAGGTGTCTTAGGCCATAGCATATCCAAGATGGAATCGAGTTGATAAGGCCAAAGTTGAGCTGATTTCCTAATCTCCACTACTCCTAAGTGTTAGAGACATAAGGTCATTCTTAGGTCATCTTTGGTTTTTTATCGACGGTTTATAAAAGATTTTAGTGCTGGCCAGAGCCATATGTACTGCTTGCTAAAGATGTCCCTTTCACATGGTCACAAGCTTGTGACTGCAGCACTGCTAAGCTCGAAAACATGCTAGTGTCACCGCGATCATGCGGTCTCCTAATTAGGACCTCCATTTGAGATCATGTCGTGCTAGTGATTATGCCATAGGGTGTTAGGACGGAGGGAGGACAAAGGCTTTTGTCATTTTACTATGCCAGTAAGACACTAGACTGCCGGAACTGACTACACAACCACAGAAAAAGAGTTTCTAAACGATTGTCTTTGCTCTAGAAAATTCAGGTCATATATTGTTGGCTCCCTGTGACCATTTTTACGAATCATGCGGCTTTGAAGTACTTGCTCTCTAAGCGGGGATCACGAAACCAAAGGTTAACTAGGTGGATTTTACTCTTGTCCAAGAATTCAACTTGACCATTAAAGATAAAAGGGGGTCGAGAATGTGGTTCTTGCGACCACTTATCTCGATTAGTTCAGAATCAACTCCATGGCATACCCATAGGTGATAGCTTTCACACGATGAACAACTCTTTGCTCTTGCTCATTACCCTTGGTATCTTTGACATAGTGAATTACCTAGTCCTTTGGCCAGATTCGGCTCGATGGACTTCTCAACGAAGAAAATTCTTGGCCAGATATTAAAATACTATTTTGATGATCCATATCTATTTAAATCTTTTGTCGAGATCAAATAATGAGAGATGTGTACCCCTGATGATGGCAGTGCAGTTTTTAACTTTTTTTGCCATTACGGCATGCGGAGGATTTCACTTGGCATGTGACAGATTTTTACTTGTTTGGGTTTATTGGTCCACTCTATTTAAAGATTGTTTTGATTTAAAACATGTGCTCAATACCCGACAACTAGGAGAAGTCCTGGCGAAACATGATGCCTCTTACGATTCTAATCATTGAAATTTTTATTGTTGGGGTATTGACTCCGCGGGCCTTTTCCCCGCTATTGTAGCTATCTACACATTTATTATCATTGACTCGTGTAAGTGGGTTGAGGCAATTCAAACGAGAACCAATGACCATAAGGTTGTTTTGAGATTTATAAAGGGAACATATTTTTTCTTGGTTTGGAGCGCCTCGAAGCGATTATTAATGATGGTGGACTCCACTTTTTTACAGTAGTCTTTTGAAAATCTGTTAAAGAAATGGAGTCACCAGTAAAGTATCCGCGACTTACCCACGGACCCGATGGGTGGTACGAGCTAGCTAATAGGAGATAAAACACGACACAGAAAGGCGTTTGCCCAGATGAAAAGATTGGTATAGTCTTCTGGGATGCTCTTTGGGCATACTACGTGCGCCTTTAAAAATGTTCTTGGTATGTCTCCACATAAGAAATTTAGTTTATGGCAAAAACTTGCCATTTGCCCCGATTAGAGATGGAACAGGGCTTCTTGGGCTATTCGAACTTAATTCGATCTAACAAGCGGGTAAGCATAGTTTGTGCGAGTTAAATGAACTTGAAGAGGCTGCGGAGGGAATCGTGAAAGCTCCGAGAATTTACAAGAGGTAGCTGGGGATTATTCCATGACAAGTCTATTACCGGAAAACTTCCGAACTTGATCGAGAAATGCTATTTGTATAGTTCAAATTGCATCTATTCCACGGAAGCTCCGCTCTCGGTTGGGTGGCCGCTCATCGTCAAGGTGGTTTTATCCATACGGGCCGTGGAATTAAATCGAATGATGAGTCTTCGGGTGAATGGCCAACGCCTCAAACCATTCCTTGAGCATTTCTCCCCTCACGAGTACTTTGTGGTTGGTAGACAGCTCTGCCAAAACTCTCCCTTCAATAGCATACGATCTCAAATTGTTGTAAATAGTTTGCTTTTATTTTGTTCTTGCTTTCTATTTTTTATTGTTTTTACTTCAATTGCGTTATTTCATTTGCTTTCAATAACATAGAATAAAAATCATTAGAGTACATTGTTTTGTGATCCCTCGAATTACGTTGTGGGGTACCTTAGTTCAATGCATTAGGGACAATGCTTGTTTGTTGTGGGGTAGGTGTACACGGGTTAGATGTAACTATGCGCTCGTTATATGTTCGATGGGTGAATTTTTCAAAATTTGCGTCTTTGAGTATTATGTTTTACATACCTTTGTACATACGTTGATCTTATATACTCTCCACGTCGTCTTATCGCATGTGCGTGTAGCAGACTTACGTGCTTCGTAGTATTTCCCCTTGCATTCTACCTACTTTACTTCTCACCCGAACCACGGACTTATGGCGAAAAAATTTCCGATCTTGCACATGATTGTTTCCCGATTGTGCATCATTTTAATTGGTCATGTTAATTTCATGCATCATAGTCTTCTGAACACCTTGCATAAGTGGAAAATGATTAGAGCCATCATTCTGTGCATACTAGTGGATTTGTAGTGTCTCGACCCTTGCACCCATTTGAGCTTTTCCCGGTTGTCGAGTTTATTGAACCTTAGGAATCGGATTCATGGGCAATGGTGATTCTCATGGAAATTTGAAGATATCGAATGAATTCTGATGCTAAGTCACACCGTCTGATCGGTTATGGAATTTGCAGTGAAAATAAACATGCGAAAAACACGGATGAAAGCGATTAAGAACGAGTCGAGATGTATAGCGGCACCTGCCATCCAAAAAGTGAAAAATATATATATATATATATATATATATATATATATATATATATATATATATATATATATATATATATATATATATTCATTATACATATATTCAAAAAAAAAGAAAGAAGAAAAATCGGTTTTGAGGTAAGTCCTACCGGTAGAACTTAAAGTCCTACCGGTAGAACTTAACAAAAAGTGGGCAGTGGCTAAGTCCTACCGGTAGAACTTAAAGTCCTACCGGTAGGATCGGGCGGAAATTGGGAAGAAGGGTTTTAACAAAAATCTTGGCACCTCTTCATATTCATTTTGCTTTTTGACACCCAAACAAAGAAGAGCCCTGTAGTGTGTTCCTCTGGGTCACTCCCGAGCTCGATCGCTACGCCGGGGTTTCGGTTCCGAGTTCCCAGTTAGTTTGCCCACGGTCGGTGTTCGCGCGTGGTAAGCTTTACAACTCTCCGTTAGCATTGTTGATCTCTTTTCGGCTATATATGGACCTTTGTGGTTGGATTTCTTGCTATTGATACGTGATTGTTGGATGGGAGGCTATGCTTTCCTTATGGGCGGAGACTACTATTAGATGTACATAGGGCCAGCCGGTGTTAGTCGACGAGAGTCTTGGGATATGATGATTTATTTACAGGCCATACAGGCGTTATTGCTATCATTACCATCTCCATGGCACGTTCGAAGAATCTGGGAAAGGGAAGGCATCGAGGTCCTCTATGGAATGACGGTGAAGAAGAAAGCCCAGTGCCACCCGGCCGGTGAAAAGAAAGGAAAAGCGAGGCTATATCCTCTTGAAAGTGAGGATTTATGCGAGTGTCGATGAAGAAATAGAGGCTATGTTTCAGAAGATTACGAGGGTGAGCACGAGAAATGGGTTGATTTAATGGCGAATAGAGGTTTAGATGTATGAGAGGCGTCCCGATTTAAGCGACATTCTTATATTCGCGTCAGCCAGGTATTATCCGAGGAGCAAATATGCGCCGTGCACTCGGGGATCGCGGATCTTTACCTTGGTGGTCGGGAGTTCTCAGCGAGAAAAATGTGGGTTGAGTCGGTGTGGAAACCGGTGATGGGAAGCGGCCGTGTCACTCCACGGCTTCGATAGCACATGCCTTGCTTACTATATTAGCCTGGCGTGTCGGGCCGTACCTCGCTCGGGGCCATTGCGATTTTGATGCCCGGCTATTCAGGGCTATGTGCACCCGTCTGTACCTTGGTGGATTTATGAGACAAAATTTGTTCTGGAAAGTTAAAAGTAGAATAATGCGATGAACAAGATCATCTGTCGTGTTTAGTAGAATGGTTGTGAAAAGTCTCGATCGAAGCGGTCGGTTGTTATCGAGGTTATAGTTGGAAAGCATGATTATGCACTGATCCTTGTTAGCAGCGATGATTTCTACAATATTCGCGTTCAAACCGGAGTATTCCGTTTCCCTCACTTGTGACTAGTATGGTAGAAGAAGCGGGGATGAGGGGAACAGTTAAAGAAAAAAGGGTGATACCTCGGGAGCAGATCACGACTAAGACTTTGGCGAGCGGCGACCTGCTAGACCCGCGGTCACCCGGTGCCTTCGGCCCCTCTACGGGACCATTCCCGCAGTTCCAGCACCTATGAGCACATCGCCTTTGAAGAGGATGGAGCGGCGGATCAAGGGATGGTTAGTCTCGTCCTTGGGAAGCGAAGCGGCTAATGAAGCTCTCTCCGGACTTGAGAGCCCACGTCTTTCAGGGAGGCGGCGATGAGGCGGATGCTACCTCTCGAGTTTGGCGGAGAATCGGATGAATTGGACGATTGTGTGGACGAGGGACGCATTCTCGCCGATGAGGATGAGGGCGACAGCTGGCGTGGTTGTGTTGGGCGACCACAGGAGTGGTGTTGGCGATCGGGTAGTAGACACTTAGCCGTGTGTGCGTACCGTTTTGATTTTTCCCTTTTCTTTCATTACACCATGGGTCATTACAAGCTTGTTAAGACCTTTTGATTCGACTTATGTTTTACGTTCCTTTTGAGCTGTGCATGATGGTTACATGTTACATGTTATATGATTGCTTACCTTACTTTGATCATTCTGATTTATAGCATGACTACCTTACACTTCACCAAACCCATAATCCTTATTTGAATAACCAAATTTGTGTTAACGATGTTATAATGTTCATTGTGTAAGAATGTGGTTGAAGCGATTGAGTCATCTTTGAGGTGCATCTCTTGTGGTGAAATGCTGCCTCCATAAGTCTTGTTTTGAGATTTTTCTTAGCTTAGCAGTTGTCTTAGGCGCCTTGTTTCATGCACAGTGGGTAGTTAGATCTAAATCTTGCTGGGACTAGCAAGATACGAGTTGAGGGTGTGATGAATACACAATTGAGTGATAATTATAATGGAATCTAACATTTAAATCACAATGTACCACATTTGGCATAAACGAGGTACTTCTAATCTCTTACATTGTTTTTAGGTCATGCGAGTCTTTCGAGGTTTAAAACGTAAGTGCCTGAGATGTAAGCTCCGGGGAGCGATATGAGAAGCAATGTGGATGTGGGTGAGAATTGGCCAGTTTCGGGAACCCAGTGAAGCAAGGAAAGCACCCGGAGGACAAGTCCTCTGGGGTAGAACTTCAAGTCTAGGGTAGAACTTCTTTGAAATATGTAGTGGACAAGTCCTCTAGGTAGAACTTCTTTGGAAAATTGGCGGTAAGCAAGTCCTACTTAGGTAGAACTAAAGTCTCAGACCAGAACTATAGAACTATGGGAATTGTCCAAGAATTCCAATCCGGACCCGTGAGGAGCTTTTGTAGAACGAAATGGAAAATCACTTTGGAGAGTATAAAGGAGGAGGACACAAGTATTAGAGGATCTTATTTAGGTCTTTTTAGTTTTCTCTTGAGTTTAAGGAGTTCTTCACTTCGGGGTTTAGGTTTTTAAGGTTTTTCTCAATTTTTGAGTGTGGTACCTTGTAGATCCGGTTGGATTTCCATTCTTTAGAAGTTTCGGATTCGAGTTTGTAATCTTTATTTCGCCCCAGAGGCCATGGCGCCCGAGGCGGCGTTTCGCGTTGTGAGGTGATCCACTCGGCCACGAGCCCACTTGTGCCTAACGAGGTCGGATCAGCTCCCGGGCTACGTTGGCACTTAGGCTGCAGCCTGCTTGTGAGGAGACAGTATCAAGGCCATAGCGCCCGGGGCTAAGCGGCTCGCATTGGCGAGGTGATCGACAGCACGGGCCACGTTACAACAGGTCGGATCAACTCGGGCTAAGACTCACGGCTTCGGCGCATTGCCACTAGCATGGAACGCCACCAAGGCCATAGCGCGAGAGCGGCGGCTATTGGCGGTGATCCACTAAGCAAGGCCCTGGCCGCTGCGAGTCGGAACGACCGAGGGCTACGTTGCCCGCTTTCGGCTACATTACCCTTTAGCGAAACGCCGCCGGGTATAGCGCCGAGGAGCCCGGCTCGCGTGGCGAGGTGATCCACTTTCGGCCACAGGCCACGCTCCTAGCGGTCGGATCAACTCGAGGATACATTGCCGCTCGGCTACATTGCCACTTTCCGGCTACATTGCACTCGCATGGAGCAGCCACGAGAGCCATGCGCGCCGGGCAACTGGCTACGCATTGTGAGGTGATCCACTCGGCCACTGACCCGCGGTACCTAACGAGTAAGATCCAGCTCGGGTTGCATTGCCGCTCGGCTGCTCGCCACTCTCGCTGGAACGCCACCAAGGCCGCCGCGCGGGGTAAGCGCTCGCGTGTGGTGATCCACTCGGCCACGAGGCGTTTGCCCATTAGTCGGATCAACTCGGGCTACATTACCTTCGGCTACATCCCCACTCGGCTGGAGCGGCGCGAGGCCATAGCATCGGAGGCGGCGCTCGCGTGGCGAGGTGATCCGCGAGCACGGGCCCGCGTTGCCTAACTAGTCAAATCAACTCAGGCTACATTGCCACTTTCCGGGCTACATGTCGCCACTCGGTATGCGCCCATGAGCCATGTGATCGGGGGCGAGCAGCTCGCGTGGCGAGGTGATCCGCTCGACGAGGCCTGTTTGCTGCGAGTCGAGGATCAACTCGGGCTCCATTCCCATTCGTCTATATCGCCACTTGTGGAACGCCACCAAGGCCATAGCGCGAGGAGCCAAGCGACTCGCGTGGCGGGGTGATCCACTCGGCGTAGGCCCCACGTTGCAACGAGTGCGGATCGACTGTTTATATTGCCATTCGGTACATCGCCACACGGTACGGGGGCGTACGAGGGCAATAGCGCCCGAGCGGCATTTCGCGCGTGTGAGGTGATCCGCCGGCCACGGGCCACGGCGCTGCGAGTCGGATCAACTCGGTACACATTGCCCGTTCGGCTACATCGCCGCTCAGATGGAACCAGCGAGCCATAGCGCCCGAGGCCGAGTAGCTCACATTGAGGTGATCCACTAAGCCTGGGGCCCTTGTTGCCTAACTAGTCGGATCCTTTCGGGCTCCATTGCCATTCGGCTACATCGCCGCCGGTGGGCGCCACGAGGCCATAGCGCCCGGGGAGCGAGCAGCTGAATTGGCGAAGTGATCCACTAAGCGGCCCGTGCCGCTGCAGAGGTCGGATCAACTCGGTACACATTGCCGTTCGGCTGCCGCCACTCCATTTGGAACGCCACGAGGCTTTAGCGCCGGGAGCCATGCGTGCGCATTGGCGAGGATCCGCCGGCCCGCAGTCCGCCTTTGCTTAAAAGTCAGATCAACTCATTTACATTGCCACTCGGCTACATTACTTATAGCATGGCACGCCCCGAGGCCATAGCGCGAGAGCCAAGCGGCTCGCATTGGCGGGGTGATCCCACTTTCGGCTTACGGCCCGCGGCGCCTGCGGATCGGATCAGCTCGAGGGCTACGTTACCCACTTGGCTACATTGCCAGCTGGCGAGCGGTATCAGGCCATGGCGCCGGGGCGGCATTTCGCGTGCGGGTGATCCGCCGGCCTGGCCACGGCTCCTAGCGAGTCGAGATCAGCAAGGCTGCATTCCCACTCGGCTACATCGCCACTCGGGTACGGGACGCCACGAGGCCATGGCGCCCCGAGGGTGGCGGCTTCGCTAGCGGCGGTGATCCCGCACCGGCACGAACCCGCGGTTTGCCTAACGGTCGGATCGACTTTCGGTACGGCGTTGCCGCTCGGTACGCAGACGCCGCCCAAGGCCGCCTTCGGGGGCGGCAGCCGCGCGATGACAAGGTGATCCACTCATCACGGGCCCTTGTTGCATAGCGAGTCGGATCAGCTCGGTGCCTTGCCGCTTTCGGCTACGCAGCCACTCGTTTGGGCGCCACGAGGCCGTAAGCCGGGGGCGAAGCGGCTCGCGTTGTGAGGTGATCCGCTCGGCCACGAACCTTGACTGCTTGAGTCGAACCTTTCGGGCTACATTTCCATTCGTCTACATCGCCCGCCGATTTTAAGAACGCCACCAAGGCAATAGCGCCGGGAGCGAGCGGCTCACATTGTGAGGTGATCCACTTTCGGCCGCAGGCCACGTTGCTGCTTGAGTCGGATCGACTCGTTTATATTGCCGTTCGGCTACGCCGCCATGGTTTGAACGCCACCAAGGCCGCGAGGCCGGCGGCTCACGTGACGGGGTGATCCATTTAGCAAGGCCGTTGCTGCTTGGTCGGATCCTTTCGGTACATTGCCATTCGGCTACATCGCCACTTGGTTGGAGCATGCGAACATCGCGCCCGGGAGCGGCGGCTCGCGCGTGGCGTGGTGATCCACTTTAAGCCGCGGGCCCGTCGCGCCTCTGGTCGGATCAGCTCGGGCTACCACATTGCCGTTGACTACTTTGCCCTCCATTTGGAGCATACGAGCCGTAGCTCTAGAAGCCCAGTAGCTCACATTGGCGAGGTGATCATCTCGGCCACAGAGCCTGTTTGCCTAGCAGTCGGTCATTTCGGGCTATATTGTCATTCATGACATCGCCACACGGCTGGAGCAGCCACCTAAGAGCAATAAGCGCGAAGCCAAGGCGCTCGCGTTGTGAGGGTGATCCCTCAACACCGGACCCGCATTTGCTGGCAGTCGGTCGACTCGAGCTGCGTTGCCGCCGGCTACATTGCCCTTTAGCGGAGCGGTATCAGGCCATAGCGCCGGGGAGTGGCGGCTCGCGTGGCCGGGGTGATCCGCTTTCGGCCCACGAGGCCACGCTCTCTAGCGAGTCGGATCAACTAAAGGTGCGTTGCCGCTCCTTTGATTTACATCGCCTTTCATTTGACGCCACAACCATGCGCGCCCGCAGACGGCGGCTCGCATTGGCGAGGTGATCCCAGCTTCCGGCAAATGGCCCGCGGCCTAACGAGTCAGGTTAACTCAGGCTACATTGGCACTCGGCTACATCGCCACTCGGTTGGAACGCCACCAAGGCCATAGCATCAGGGGCTAAGCAGCTCGCATTGACGAGGCGATCCGCCGGCGCGGGCGCTGCGGTCGGTCGGCTCGGGCTACGTGCGATCGGCTACATCGCCGCCGTGGGCGCCGCAAGGCTATAAGCGTCACGGGGCCAAGCGCGGCTCGCGTGGCAATTGATCCGCCGGCCTCAGGCCACGCTGCCTGCGTCGAACAACAGGCTATATTGCCGTTCCGCTACATCGCCACCGCGTTTGGAGCATACAGGGCCATAAGCGCCCGGGACGAGGCTCGCATTGGCGAGGTGATCACTTTCGGCCACGGGCCGCGGCGCCTGCGAGTCGGATCAACTCGGGCTACATTGCCATTCGGCAGCATCGCCACTCGATGGAGCGCCGCGAGCCGTATGGCCGGGGGCGAGTAGCTCACGTTGGCGAGGTGATCCGCCGGCCGCGGGCTGGCTTGCTGGCTGGATAAGATCAACTCGGGCTCCATTGCCGTTGGCTACATCGCCATTTGGCTGGAGCAGCCACCAAAGCCATGGCGCCCGGGGACCTAAGTAGCTCACATTGTGAGGTGATCCACTTCCGACCACAGACCCTTGTTTACTTTGCTTAATTCGGTCGACTCGTTTGCATTGCCATCCGGCTACATCGCCCTTCGGTTGGAACAACACCAAGGCCATAGCGCCCGGGGGCCAAACGCTCACATTGGCGGGGTGATCCGCCGGCCGCGGCCGCGGCGCTGCGAGTCGGATACGACTCGGGTTACATTGCCATCGGCTACATCGCCGCCCAGGTTGGAATGCCACGAGGCCATGGCCGGGCGAAGCACACATTGTTGGGGTGATCCACTAAGCACGAGGCCATGCTACCTCACGAGGTCGGATCAACTCATACTACATTGCCACTGGCTACATTGCCTTAGCATGGAGCATGACTGATGCCGTAAGCGAGAGCGAAGCGGCTCGCATTGTGAGGTGATCCATATACAGGCCCGCGGCTGCGCGAGTCGAGATCAACTCGAGGCTACGTTGCCACTTTCGGCTACATTGCCCGCGGCAAGGAACGCCGCGAGGGCATAAGCGCCCGGGAGCGGCGTCGCATTGTG
The DNA here is from genome assembly GCA_016808115.1 of Tetrastigma voinierianum. Classification (NCBI taxonomy): domain Eukaryota; kingdom Viridiplantae; phylum Streptophyta; class Magnoliopsida; order Vitales; family Vitaceae; genus Tetrastigma; species Tetrastigma voinierianum. The sequence goes on from JAEQBH010008414.1 coordinate 24,565, forward strand.
GTGATCCGCCGGCGCAAAACCACGCTCCCTAACCAGGTTGAATCCCGACTCGGGCTACATTGCCGCACCGGCCGACGCGCGGCTGGAACACCACGAGGCCGCGTGCGGGGCGAGCCATTTCGCGTGGCAATTGATCCACCGGCCTGAGCCACGCTCCTAACGAGTCGGATCAACTCGGGCTACATTGCCCACTTTCGGTACGAAGCGCCGCGAGCCATAACGAGAAATTTGGCATTTCGCGTGATGCGGTGATCAGCCAGGCGCGCTGCTTGAGGTCGAATCGACTAATGCTACGTGCCGCTCGGCTACATCTCCGCTCGATTTGGAGCGCGACCAAGACCGCCGCGTCGGGACGGCGGCTCGCATTGTGAGGTGATCCCTCACTTCACGGGCCCTTATTTACTAGCAGGTCGGATGACGGGCTCCATTGCTATTCATCTACGTCGCCACTCGGTTGAAACGCCTCCGAAGGCCATAGCGGCGAGGCCAAGCGGCTCATATTGAAGGTAATCCACTCGGCCTGAGGCCACGGCGCCTAAAGAGTCGGATCGGTCGATCTACATTGCCATTCGTCTACATCGCCACTTGGCTGGAACACCACCAAAGGTATAGCGCCCGAGAGCCAAGTTGCTCATTGGCCAATTGATCCGCCGGCCGCAGAGCCGCTACCTAGCGAGGCGGATCAACTCGAATTTGCATTGCCATTCGGCTACATCGCCACACGAATTTGGAACGCCACGAGGCAATAAGCGCCCGAGCGGCGGCTTCGCGTGGCGAGGTGATCCACTCGGCTAGGCCATCTTTGCCTAGCAGGTGAGATCAACTCGGGCTACATTTGCCATTGACTACGCTCGCCATTATTTACATCATGTCGAATGGAGACTTCCACGAGCCGCCAAGCGCGGGGGCAGTAGCTCCACATTGGCGAGGTGATCCACTAAGCCACAGGCCGTCTTTGCTGGCCAGTCGGATCGACTCGGGCTCCATTGCCGATGCGTCTACATTGCCACTTGGTACGGAACGCCACGAAGCGATAAGCGCGAGGCAGCGACTCCATTGGCGAGGTGATCCGCCGGCCACGGGCCCTGCGCGCGAGTCGGATCAACTCACATTTATATTGTCGATGACTCATCGCCGCACTTGGTTTGAGCGCGTGAGCCATAAGCGTCGGAGCCACGCTGACTCACATTGACGGGTGATCCATTTGGCGAGGCGCCTTTGCTGCGAGTCGGATCAACTCGAGCTACATTGTCATTGTTTCGTAGCCACTTGGTTGGAACGCCACCAAGGCCATAGCGCCAGGAGCCAAGCATCTCACATTGACGAGGTGATCTACTAAGCACAGGCCATGCTGCCTACCGAGTCAGATCAACTCAGGCTACATTGCAATTCGGCTACTTTGCCTCATTTGGGCATACGAGGCCATAGCGCTGAGGCCAGCGGCTCATTGTGGTGATCCACTCGGCGCGAGGGCCACGGCCTTAGAGTCGAGATCCTTTCGGGCTATATTTTCATTCGCTACATCATGCAATTTTTTTGAGCCCACCAAGGCAATAGCGTAAGAGCGAAGCGACTCGCGTGTGAATTGATCCACTCGGCCACGAGCCCGCATTTGCTAGCGAGGTCGGATCAACTCGGGCTCGTTGCCACTTTCGGCTACATTGCCGCGGCGGAGCGGTATCAAGGCCGTAGCGCCGGGGCAGCATTTCGCGTGTGAGGTGATCCCTCAGCCTGAGCCGCGGCTCCACTAACGAGTTCGTCCCGGCTCGGTTGCATTGCCACTTTCGACTACATCGCCACTTTCGGTACGGAAAGCCGCGAAGCCATAAGCGCGAGAGTGGCGGCTGCGCATTGGCGGGTGATCGGCTGCGACGCAGGCCCGCATTTGCCTGCGAGTCGGATCAACTCGGGCTACATTGCGCAGGCTACATCGCCACTCGGCAGGCAGTACGAGGCCATGGCGGGGGCGGCTGACTCGCATTGGCCAATTGATCCACTCGGCCGCGAGGAGCCCGCGGCGCTGCGAGTCGAGATCAACTCGGGCTACATTGCCCGATCGGCTACATCGCCACTTGTTTGGGTGCCACCAAGGCTATAGCGTCGGGAGGCGAAGCGGCTCGCATTGGCGAGGTGATCCACTCAGCCGCGAACGCTATTTGCTAGCGAGTCGAACCTTTCGGTATATTGCCGTTGGCTACATCGCCGCCTGGTTGGGCATACTTAAGGCCATAGCGCCCGAGGAGCCAAGCGACTCGCATGGCGAGGTGATCCACTCACGACCGCAGGCCATTTGCCCTAGCGAGTCGGATCAACTCGGTATATTGTGATTCGGCTACATGTCGCCACGCGGTGGAGCGCCACCCCGAGGCCATAGCCCAGGAACGCGAGGCTCGCGTGGCGTGGTGATCCACTCGGCTAAACCCACGGTACTATGAGTCGAGATCAACTCGGGCTACATTGCCATTCGGCAAACATCGCCACTGAATAGCGCGCCACCAAGGCCATAGCCTTAGAGGGCGAAGTAGCTCACATTGACGGGTGATCCCCGCTCAGTACGAGACCCGAGCTTCCTAACTAGTTAGATCGGCTCGAGGCTCCATTGCCATTCGGCTACATAAGCCATTTGCACGGAGCGCCACACTAAAACCACTAAGCGCCCGGGGACCTAAGTAGCTCACATTGGCGGTGATCCACACGGCCGCAGGCCCGTTGCCCTAGCGAGTGGTCGGCTTCGGTACATTGCCGTCAGGCTACATCGCCCTTTCGGTTGGAACAACGCGAGGCCATGCGCGAGAGCCAAACGACTCAAATTGTGAGGTGATCCTCGGCCACAGACCGCATTGCCCTAACGAGTCATATCAACTCGGGCTACATTTGCCCATCCGGCTACATACGCCCGCACTTGGTTGGGCGCCACGAGCGTGGCGCCGAGGAGCGAAGCACACATTGATGAGGTGATCGCGAAGCACGAGGTCATCTTTGCTACCCGAGTCAGATCAACTCATACTACATTGCCACTCGGCTACATTGCCACTAGCATGAAACTCCAACAATGCCATAGCGCGAGAGCCCAGCGGCTCGCGTGGCGAGGTAGATCCACCGGCCTGGGCCACCTGTATGAGTCGAGGATCAACTCGGGCTACGTTGCCGCTCGGTACATTGCAGCACAGCGAACGCCACCAAGGCCACGCCATGGCGGGGAGCCGGCGGCTCATGTGTGAGGTAATCCACCGGCCACGAGCCTGGCTCACAAGAGTGCGATCAATTAGGTTTACATTACAGATTCGTCTACGTCGCCGCCCAGTGGAACACCACGAGCCGTAGCGCCCGGGCGGCGCTCCCATTGGCGAGGCGATCCGCTCGGCTACGGGCCACGCTACCTGCGAGTCGGATCAGCTCGGTACGCATTGCCGATCGGCTACATCGCGCTCGGGCGGAACGCCACGAGCGCTGCGGGCGGGGTGGCGACTCGTTGGCGAGGTGATCCACTTTCGGCCGCAGGCCCGCGGCGCTAGCGAAATTCGGTCACCTCGGACTACATTGCCGCTCGGCTACATCGCCACTCGGCTGGCCATTGGCAGGCCATGCGCGGAGCTTGGCGGCTCACATTGGCCGGGTGATCCACTCGGCCACGAGGCCCGCGGCGCCTAACTAGTCCCGGATCAACTCGGGCTCATTGCCATTCGGCTACCTCGCCACTTAGTTGGAGCATGCAGGCCGCTAGCCGCGAGACGAAGCGGCTCACATTAGAGGTAATCCACTCACCACGGGCCATGGCCGCCTAGCGAGTCGGATCAGTGAGGTTTCAATGCCATTCGGCTACATCGCCACTTTCGAATTTGGATCGCCACGAGGCCGTAGCGTCGGGGGCCAAGCGGCTCGTGTGCGAGGTGATCCACTTTCGGTACGGGCGAGTTTGCTAGCGAGTCGGATGGCTGGGCTCCGCCCGTTCGGCTATATCGCCCTTGTTTGGGCAGCCACCAAGGAGGCGTCGGGGGCGAGAACCTCACATTGATGGGTGATCCAGGCACGAGGCCATCGCGCCTCTGGGTCGAGATCAGCTCATCTTGCATTTGCCGCCCGGCTACATTGCCCGCAGCATGGAGCGGCAATGCCATAGCGCCCGAGCGGCGGCCGGTTGGCGAGGTGATCCACTCCGGCCGCGGGCCCGCATTTGCTTAGCGAGTCGGATCCAGCTCGGGCTACGTTGCCGCACCGGCTGGCGCCGCTGGCGAAGAGCGCCACGAGCCCGTAAGCGCCAAGAGCGGCGGCTCGCGTGGCGAGGTGATCCGCTTTCCGGAAAAAACCACGCTCCCTAGCGAGGTTAGATCAGCTCGGGCTACATTGCCACTCGCGGCTGCATTTTCGCTTGGAACACCACCAAGGCCATAGCGCGGGAGGCAGCGACTCGCGTGTGAGGTGATCCGCCATTACGGGCCACGCTACCTAACGAGTCAGATCAACTCGGGCTACATTGCCACTCGGCTACATCGCCACTCGGGTGGAACGCCACCAAGGCCATAGCATGGGGGTGAAGCGGCTCGCGTGATGGGGTGATCCCGCGAGCACAGACCCTTGTTGCTAGCGAGTCGGATCAAACTAATGCTACATTGTACTTTCGGCTACATGTTAGCCACTCGGTGCGGGCGCCATCGAGGCCGTAGCGTGCGGGACGGCGACTCGCGTGCGAGGTGATCCACTCCGCCTGAGGGCCCTTGTACCCTAGCGAGTCGGATCAAGCGGTGCATTGCTGTCGTCTACATCGCCACTTTCGGTACGGAGCGCCGCGAGGCCATAGGGCCAGGCGCTGGCGGCTCGCGTGGCGAGGTGATCGCCCGGCCACGGGCCGCTTCTTTGCTTAATTCGGAGTCACCTCGGCACATTGCCACTCGCGGCTACATCGCCCGGTCCATTTCCTCGCACAAGGCCATAAGTGGGAGCCCGAGCGACTCACATTGGCGGGTGATCCGCACCGGCCTGACCCGCATTTGCCCTGGCTTCGTACCAGATCAACTCGAGGCTCCATTGCCATTCGGTATATGCTTCATGCTTAGGTGGAACGCCACAGGCCGTAAATGGCCCAGGCCAGCGGCTCACATTGGCCGAGGTAATCCGCTCGGCCCGCGGGCCATTTGCCTAATTAGTCGGATCAGGCGGGTTTCATTGCCATTCGGCTACATCGCCCTTTCGGTGCGGATCGCCACCAAGGCCATAGCGTCGGGGCCCGAAGCGGCTCGCGCACATTGGCGGGTGATCCACTTTCGGCCGCAGGCCGCATCTTTGCCCTATAGTCGGATCAACTCGAATCCATTGCCATTCGACTATATCGCCACTTGGTACGCGGAACGCCACCGGCGGCGCGAGGCAGAGATGCTCACATTGGCGGGGTGATCCGCACCGACCACGGAGACGCATTTACTGCGATCCGGATCAACTCGGGCTATATTGCCATTGGCTATCGCCACACGAGGTGGGCATGCGAGGCCATAGCGCGGGGAAGCGAAAGCGGCTCGCATTGACGAGGTGATCCACTCCCAGTAGCGAGGCCTGTAGCTAGTGAGGTCAACAGGGCTGTGCCACTGCTGCGCGACACTTTTCGCATGGGACGCCACGCGAGGCCATAGCGCGGGAGCGGCGGCTTCGCGTGCATGAGTGATCCGCTCGGCCACAGGCCACGCTCCTAGCGAGTTTAGTCAGCTTTCGGTACCTGCAATGCCACTTTCGGCTACATCGCCGCTCGGTGGAGCGCCGTCAGGCCATAGCAGCGGGGCCGGCACCTCGCGTGCGGGGTGATCCGCTTTCGGCTCGGGCCACTTGTTGCCTAGCAGTCGGATCAGCTCGGCTACATTGCCGGCTCGGCTGCATCCCCACTTTCGGTGAAACGCCACCAAGGCCATAGCGTCTGGGACGGCGGCTGGTGGCCAGAGATGTCCGGTCGGCCTGAGGCCATTTGCTAGCAGTCGGATCAACTCGGGCTACAGCTGCCGCTCGGCTACATCGCCCGCCAGCTGGGCGACGCCAGGCCATAGTGCGAGGCAGCGGCTTCGCATTGACCACGGTGATCCGCTTTCGGCCCGCGAGGCCCAGCGGCCTTTGCTCGAGTGAATCCTTTCGGGCTACATTGCCACTTTCGGCTACATACGCCACTCGGTTTGAAACGCCACGAAGGCCATAAGCTCAGGCTTAAGCGGCTCGCGTGGCGAGTTAATCCACTTTCGGCGTAGGCCGCCTTCGCTAGTCGAGATCAACTTCAGGGTGTGCCATTCGGCTATATCGCCACTAAGCTAAACGCCACAAGGCCATAAGCGCCAAAGATCCGAAGAAGCTCGGCGTTAAGCGAGGTGATCCGCCAGCGCGAGCCCGCGGCGCCTGCGATCTAACCGCTCAGGCTACATCGCCGCCCGGTACGGCATGCAAAGCCGCGGCGGCGGGAATAGCGGCTCCCATATTGGCGAGGTGATCGCCGGCCGCAGGCCGCGGCGCGCGCAAGAGTCGGATCAGGTCGATTTGCATTGCCACTCGAGGTGGCGTTATTCTCGGCTGGAGCGCCACCGGAGGCCGTAACGCGGGGGCTCGAGCACCTCGCATTGACGGGTGATCCGCTCGGCACGGACCGCGTTTGCTAGCGAGTCGGATCAACTCGGGCTACATTGCCGCTCGGCTACATCGCCACTTTCGGTGAAACGCCACGAGGCCATAGCGTCGAGGGCGGCGGCTAGCGTGTGAGGTGATCCGGTCGACCCTGAAGCCCTTGTGCCTAAAGAGTCGGATCAACTCGGTACATTGCCGCTCGGCTACATCGCCGCTCGGCTGGAACGCCGCAAAGTATGGCGTAGGGAACGAGTTGCTCACATTGGCGAGGTGATCCACTCGTACAGACCACCTTGTACTGCCAGTCGAGGATCGACTTCAGCACATTGCCGATGTTTACATCGCCCACTTTCGGTGGAGGCACGCCACGAGACCATAGCGTCGGGGGCGAGCAACTTGAATTGTGAGGTGATCCGCCGGCCACGGGCGCGCTTCCTAAGGTTAGGTCACCTCTCGGGCTATGCCCTTTCGGCTACATGCATGAAGGTGACGATTTCGCATTGACGGGTGATCCATAACCGCAGACCCGCGGCTGGCGTAGCGAGTCAGATCACCTTAGGCTACATTGCCACTCGGCTCACGTCGCCACTTTCGATTGGAGCGCCACGAGCCGCAGCGCGGGGAGCCAAGCGACTCGCGTGAGGAGGTGATCCATTGGCGGGCGCCCGCGTTGCCTAGCGAATCGGATCAGCTTCGGGCTACATCGCCATTCGGCTACACTTCGCCACTTTCGGTGGAACTCCACGAGCCATGTAGCGAAGCGGCGCTCGCATTAGCCGAGGTGATCCACTTAGCACACGAGACCCGCGGCCCCTTCGTCCGTCCAACTCGGGCTACATTGCCACTCGGCTACATCGCCACTCGGTCGGAACGCCACATAGGTCATAGCGCGGGAAGCGGCGGCTGTGTGTGAGGAGATTCCCTCGGCCACGAGCGGCATTTGCTACGCGTTGGATCGACTCGGGCTACATTGCCATTCGGCTACATCGCCACTGGTAGGAACACCCGACAAGACCATGGCGCCGGGGCGCGGCTCGTGTGGGTGATCCGGCTCGGCCTGAGCCCGCAGTACCTGCAGGAGTCATATGAACTGTTTACGTGCCATTCGGCTACTTCACCGCTCGCTGGAGCGCCGCTGGGTATCGGCGAGAGTCAAGCAGCTTGCATTGGCCGAGGTGATCCCTTAACACGGGCGTATTTGCCCTAGCGAGTCGGATCAACTTAATTTACATTGCCATTTGGCTACATCGCCACTTTCATTTAGACGCCCTGGCGTAGCGGTAGGGCGACAGCTCACATTGGCGAGGTGATCAGCTCGGTCACGAGACTCGCTGCCCTAACCAGTCGGATCAACCAGGGCTCCATTGCCGATACGCTATATCGCCCGCCGTACGGAATGCCACGAGGCCGTAGCGCCAGAGCAGCTCACATTGAGGAGTGATCCGGCTCAGTAGCAGACCCGCATTTGCCCCCAGCGAGTCGAATCAGCTTCGGCTATATTGCCATTCGGTACATCGCCACCGCAGTACGGAACCCCCTTGAGCCGTAGCGCCCGGGAGCAGCTTGACTCGCATTGACGAGGTGATCCGCTCGGCCTGAGGCCCGCGGCGCTTTGCGGCGAGGTCACCTCGGTACACATTGCCCGCACCATTTTTATCGCCACTCGGCTCTGGCGCCACGAGCCATAAGCGCCCGGGAGCCAAGCGGCTCGCGTGGCGAGGTGATCCACTTAGCGGACCGCGGCGCCTAGCGGTCGGATCAACTCGGTACATTGCCGATCGGCTACATCGCGGCTTCGGTTGGAGCAGGTGGCTAAGAGCCCGTTGCGCCCGGGAAACGGCGGCTCATATTGACGAGGAGATCCACTCGGCCGCGAGCCGTGTCTTTGCTGTTAATTCGGTCGGCTCGGGCTACATCGCCGTTCGGCTACAGCCATACTCGGCTGCGGAGCGCAACAGGCCATAGCGCGAGGAGCGGCGGCTCATTGGCGGGGTGATCCACTTAGCGCGGGGCCACGCGATGCCTAGCGTGTCGGATCAACTCGGGGCTATATTGCCATTCCACTACATCGCCACACGAGGCTGGAACCCGCCCAGGAGCCATAGCGCCCGAGGCGGCGACTTGCATTGGCGAGGTGATCCGCTCGGCCACGGGCCGTCTTGCCCCTGTAGTCGGATCAACTCGGGCTACATTGCCCATTCGGTACATCGCCACTTTCAGATTAGACGCCACGAGGCCATAAATTTGTAAGACAGAAATTTCAATTTACGGAACAAAAGACAAATCGTAATTTCGATTACAAATTGTAATCTCGATTAAAAATCCGTAATTTATTCTCTAGATCGGATAATGGCAGTTTCAGTTGGAATCGTCTCGAAAAAAATCTGGATTAGCACGTAAAATTTCGTAATTTTTCGAGACAGTCGGAATTTACACGTTTTTCGAGGCATCGCGGTTTGGGTCTGTCAAATCGATTTCGATCACGGCCAGGCACATATAGCATGTACTCATGTACCATAAGTGGTATGAGTAGAGGAAATGAGAAAATGGACGAGAAATAGTCACCAGGAATATCAGATACAGTAAGGAGGGACATAAATGTCATTTTTAAAATGACTTAAGTGACTAAATGACAAAGATTGAATAGTACCCATCTCACATATTGAGATTGGGAACCCAGCGTGAACGAACGGTAGCGACGGTTGGGGTTTTGAGTTTTTCTTAGAGAGAGAGAGACTTCTCTAAAAATACGGGCGTCAGGCCAGTCGGCCGGACCGGGCGAGAAGGAAAATGATCACGCGGAATAGATACGGCGTGGACTGGTTTTAGTGAGTTTCTTCAAACTCCTCGAGGTAGGATTTCTCCCTACGCGGGTTTTATTCCCATTTTAAGTGTTTTTCCATGTTTCGGTTGGTTTGGGGCCATGAGGGGCCGTTTGATCGGTCTCAAAACATGGGGCCAAGGTGTCTGGCCCAGGATTTTCTGTGTTGGTAGTGACTGCCCAGGAAAGATTTAGAGGAGCTGTTGGGTGTTTTAATTCCAAAATGTTGCTTTAAATCATGGATTGATTTGGATTGGGCCGGAAATGGCCAGGTAGTTGCGGGTTCACAAGGTGAAGCAGTTGATTTGTGATTTTCGGGGAATAGTAGCGAGGTTTTACTATTCTAGGAAATAATTCTAAGAATATAATTTCGTAAAATTATATGTTTGGTTAAAGTAATTAGTCCAGATTGCTTGTGTTTGACATTAGCCCAAGTGAGCCCCCAATTTTGGTGTTTGAAATGCAAATTTCATAACATGTTGTATGATATAATTTTATGTAAATATATTCGGGTATATATATTTGCATGTGGTTTAAACTGTATTGGAATTGGCATACATGCATTCCATATGCAGCTGGGACACCTAAGTTTTAGGAGTGAGTGCATGAGACAAGTCCTAGAGAAAAGGTTCGGAGGGTTGTCTAGCCAATGTAAAACAGTCGGAGGGTAGTCTGAGCTAAATAATATATCGGCCGTCGGACGGCGGGTTGATATATTCATCGGTAGTCCGCAGACAAATAATATATATCCAATGTCGGGCGGCCCAGGTGATATATATTTATCGGAGGTTGTCCACTTAATAATATAATAATTCTCATGCGGGGCTTAGGCGGAGTGTGAGAGTCGGTGAGGACTCGGGATCTGAGTTGGTCATATAGACATTCAAGTAGGATCATGCATTTGCTTGAATGTGTGTTTAAATTGGAACATTACACTGCACTTAGGTGGTGAGTAGCCTATTTAGGGCGATTCTCCTACTGAGCATTAGCTCACCCAGGTAAATGGGATCCCCGCTTTTTGCAGTACGGGAGCGTACGAGGAGACGGTTCGTCATGAGATTTATCTTAGAAGAAAATGGGATTGTGGCTTTGGATTTATGGTGTATACATGTATTAGAATGTTAGAATTTTAATATGTGTTGTATAAAAGTAGTTTATTAACTCTTGAAACTGTGGATATAGTTTGGATATATTGTGTTAGTACAGGTTGATGGGCCCAGTGGCCGTTATGGGATATATATATTGCATATATTGTTGATTGGAGACCCGAGGTTTATACAGGTTTGTATTTGAGTGAGCTCCACAGGTACAAGGGACTACTGCTGGGTTTTCTAAAGTGGCGTCGGGTGGCAGGCCTCCACTTATGTCCGCGAGGTTGACGGGTAGTCAACGGACCCTGGGAAATGGAAATGCAATAAGCGCCCGGGGGGGCGAGTAGCTTTCAGCGTTGACGGTGATCCGCCGGCCTGGAGCCCAATTTGCTAACTAGTCGGATCAACTAAGCTCCGAATTGCCATTCGGCTACATCGCTATTTGGGCGGAGCGCCGCTGAGCCATAGCGCCCGGGAGCCCAGCGGCTCACATTGTGGGTGATCCACTTTCGGCCACGAGACCATGTTGCCTGCGAGTAAGATCAAGCTAGGCTACGACGCCCGATCAGCTACGCTCGTAGCTCGTTTGGAGCCACGCGAGCCGTAGCGACGGGAGGTAGCGGCTCACATTGACGGTGATCCAGCCGGCCACGGGCCACCTTATTTGCCTAGCGAGTCGGATCGGCTTTCGGTACACATTGCCGATTCGGCTACATCGCTACTTGGTTGGAGCAATGCTGGTAGTAAGCGCCCGATCGACGGCGACTCGCGTGGCGGTGATCGCAGAAGCATAGGCCATCTTTGTCGAGTCGGATGACCTCGGTACACATTGCCCGTTGGCTCGCCGCCGCACTCATTTAGACGCCACTAAGGCTTTAGTGCGGGAGCGGCATTTCGCATTGGCGAGGTGATCCACTCAGCGCGGGCGCTCCACTAGCGAGGTAAGGTCGACTTGGGAATTTGCATTGCCGCTCGGCTGCATTCTTACTAGCATGGAACCCCACGAGCCATGACGCCCGGGGCCAAAGCGACTCGCGTGGCGAGGTTATCCACTCGGCCACGAACCCGCGGCGCCTGCGAGTCGAGGTCACCTCGGGCTACATTGCCACTTTCGAGGTACACTTAACCACTCGGTACGCAACGCCACCCAGGGCCATAGCGCCGGGAGCCAAGGCACACATTGGCGGGGTGATCCACTTAGCCACAGGCCATTTGCACTGAGTCGGGATCAACCCAGGCTGTGCCCGCTCGGCTACATCGCGGCTTCGGTTGGAACGCCACCTAAGGCCATAGCGCCGAGGAGCGCGGCTCATATTGTGGCGAGGAGATCCGCCGGCCTGGACCGCGGCGCCTAGCGAGGTCAAAATCAACTTCGGTACACATTGCCCGTTCGGTTATCGCCGCCGTGGAGCAGCGAAGCCGAGGCCATAGCGCTGGGCAATGACTCATTGACGAGGTGATCCACTTAGCACAAGCCACGCTACCTACTGAGTCATATCAACTCAGGCTACATTGCCATTCGGCTACTTCACCACTCGCCTGGAATGCCACCTAGGCCATAGCGCGAGGCAGCCGGCTCGCATTGGCGAGGTGATCCGCTCGGCACGGCGCGGCTGCTAGCAGTAAGATCAACTTAGGCTACATTGCCACTCGGCTACATTGCCACTAGCATGGAACCCCACCAAGGCCATAGAGCGCCAGGAGCCAAGCGGCTACCGCATTGGCCCGGGGTGATCCACTTTCGGCCACGAGGGCCATCTTTGTCCTAGCAGGTCGAGGTCACCTTAGAATTTCACATTGCCCTTTCGGGTATACGCCGCTCGGGCTGCCAGCCTTACGAGGCCGTAGCGCGGGGCCAAGCGACTCGCATTGACGGGGTGATCCACTTAACCGCAGGCCCGCGGCGCTGCTTGAGTCGGATCAACAGGCTACATTGCCGCGGCTACATCGCGACTTCGGTTGGAGCGCCACTAAGGCCATAGCTCCGGGGCGAGCGGCTCATATTGACGGGAGATCCGCCGGCGCGAGACCCGCATTTGCCTGAGTCGGATCAGCTAAGGCTCATTGCGTTCGGCTACGCATCGCCACTCATTTGGAGCCTTGATAAGGCCATAGCGCCAGGAGCCAAGCAGCTCACATTGACGAGGTGATCCACTCAGTACAAGCCACGCTACCTACCGAGTTATATCAACTCAGGCTACATTGCCATTCGGCTACTTCACCACTCGCCTGGAACGCCACTGAGCCGTAGCGCGAGAGCGGCATTTCGCGTGGTGATCCCGCCTTACGAGCCCGCGGCCTTACTTGAGTCGGGATCAACTCAGGCTACATTGCCATTCGGCTACATCGCCACTTTCGGCTGGAACGCCGCGAGGCCGTAGAGGCTGGGGGCCAAGCAGCTCACATTGACGGGTTATCCGCCGGCCGGGCTACGGCGCCCTAGCGAGTGAGATCAACTCGGGCTCCATTGCCATTATTTGCTCCGCCACTTGGCTTAAGCCTGGTATAGCGTGCTTGGCGATTCACATGAGGTGATCCACTCGGCCTTATGCCATTACTGTGGTGAGATCAACTCAGGCTATATTGCCATTCCGCTACATCACCACCGCAATTTAGAACCCGCTGAGCCGCGCCAGCGCCCGGGAGCGAGCATCTTGCATTGGCGAGGTGATCCACCGGCCTGGGCCGCGCCTAGCGAGTCGGATCAGCCCAGGTACATTGCCATTCGGTATCGCCGCACTCGAATGGAGCGCCACCAAAGCCGTAAGCGCCCGGGCCAAGTAGCTCACATTGGCGGGGTGATCCCGCCGGCCACGGGCGAAGCTACTGTGTCGGATCAATAGGGCTCATTGCCATTCGGCTACATCGCTACTTAGGTGGAACGCCACAGGCCCAGCTAGCGCCCGAGAACGGCGGCTCACAGCGAGGCGATCGCTCGGCGCGGGCCGCGGCGCCTGCGAGTCGGATCGACTCGGGCTTATTGTGCCATCACTTCTACGCCGCCGCACGACGGACGCCATCAAGGCCGTAAGCGGCCGGGAGCCAAAGCGGCTCATTGGCGGTGATCCGCCGGCCACGAGCCCGCATTGCGCGATGGATCGCTGTTTTATTGCCATTCGGCTACATCGCTACTTGGATTTGGAGCCACGAAAGCCCGTAGCGCCCGATATCGGCGACTCATTGGCGAGGTGATCCACAACCACAGTATGCGTCAGTGAGATGAACTCGATTTACATTGTCGTCGGCTGCCGCGCTCCGTGGGCATACGAGGCTTTAAGCGCAGGGGGCCAAGCATTTCGCATTGTGAGGTGATCTACTGGTACGTTGCGCTCTAGCGAGTAAGATCAACAGGGTACATTGCCACTTTCGGCTACATTGCCATAGCATGGAACCCCGCGCTAAGGCCGCCATTGTCACGCCGATTTTCGGGACGAGACTTCAGGGTGGACTCTTTACGATTGATTTTTTTTTTTTTTTAAAACCATGGTACACAGTGGGTATGGCCCGCATCATATAACCTGTCGATAATGACCTATCCATTCTTTGCAGGTCCCATTTACAAATCTGAAACTTTACACTTTTACAATTTCAAATCAAAGAGCGGAACCTACATGTAGTGAACCCTTACAAGTGTCATTATTGCGGCCCGGTTGTATACGGATGTTTGCGTATCTTTCTCTTTGTACCAACACGGATTAAAACGTCTTCAGCTTTACGCTTAGTGGGAAACATTTCTTATATAGAAACATTATACCAGAATTATAATAGTTGTATAACCATAACGAATGTAAATTTCATGCATTCATATCATGGACTTATATATATAGCATATGCTTATCACGGGCTTATGTTCATATGGGACTCCCGTAGGAGTTCTGAACTTGTCTTATCTGGAACTTATCCTTATAACGGACATATTGCATTGGGACTCAGTGAGGTCTGAGAACTTATGCTTAGCTGGTTTAACTTATTCGGAGGTACCGTGGGTACCCGCGGAGATGCAGGCATTATGCGGTATTTGAACGCGTACTTGTCTTATGGAACTTATTCTGGTCTTACGGAACTTATACTGGTCTTACGGAACTTATACTGTCTTACGGAGCATATACTTATCTTACGGATACGAGAGTACCCTTAGGTACTACTGGACTTATACTCGTTTTATCGATACGGGAGTACTCGTAGGTACTACTGGACTTATACTTAATTTACAGAACTTGCACTTACTTTACCGTGCGAGTGCAGTGGGTATCTGGAACTTATGCTTATGTTCTTGAGGCAAGAGTGCTGGTACTACGGAGACTTGATGAAATACGAGGTACTTACAGTGCTACGAGAACTTAATCGAATCTGAAGGAGTACGCCGGTACTCACGAACTTAGCGAAACCAGGACTTAATCGAAGCAGGGCTTGATACGGTCTTCACGGAACCTCTTGTCTTCTGAAGCATATACTTATCTTCACGGATCTGAGGTACCCTTAGGTACTCTTGGACTTATACTCGTTTTATCGATCACGGGAGTACTTTCGTGGAGTGCTCTATGGACTTATACTTAATTCTGAGGAACTTAATCAAATACAAGAGCACGAAGTAGGTACTACGGAACTTATCGGATATGGGACTTATACGGAGCGGGGAGTACGTGGG
This sequence comes from Tetrastigma voinierianum, assembly GCA_016808115.1. NCBI lineage: Eukaryota > Viridiplantae > Streptophyta > Magnoliopsida > Vitales > Vitaceae > Tetrastigma > Tetrastigma voinierianum. The sequence continues at coordinate 39,716 of JAEQBH010008414.1, forward strand.
TACCCTCACCGGGACTTATTCGAATCACGGGACTTATCGGATGCATGAGTGCTCGTAGGTCTTCTGAGGACTTATTCAAATCTAGTACCGCCCAGGTACTGCGGAACTATCAAATCGGGACTTATTCGACGGGACTTATTCGGATACGAGGAGTACGTAGAGTCTTATCGGACTTCATCGGACGAACATAACTTAATTAAATACGGGTACGAAGTAGGTACTCTGAAAACATTTTCAGATCTGAAGGGTACCCCCAAGATTTTCTGGGAACTATTCATATACATAAGTACCCGTAGGTACTCCAGAACATTTTCCGGATCACGGGACCCTGCTCCGGATACAGGAACTTATCGGATCTGAGAGGGTACGTGCCGGTACTCTGAGGACTTGTCGGATCTGAAACTTGTCGGATCTGGGAATTGCCGCCGTGCTACGAGTTTGTCGAATCACCGAGGACTTATCGGATCTGGGGAGTACCATGGGTACTGCAGACGGATCGGATCTGAGACCAGGAACTTAATCAAATGCGGGAGTACGTGGAGTCTTACAAAGCGAGATCGAGATCTGGGACGGAACTTATTCAAATCTGGGAGTACCGTGGGGTACCCCGAACTTATTTAGATACGGGGTAGCGCCGTTACTACGACGTTTTCGGATCTGAGGTACGGTAGGTACTCGGAATTTATTCGAATCACAGTACCGGTGATGCAATGAGAACTGTCGGTCGGGACTTATCGGATGCAGGAGTGCGTGGGTACTCTGAACTATTCGGATGCGGGGTACGTGGAGTCTTCTGGCCATCGAGAGACAGAGCGAACTTATTCGGAGATTTATCATATAAGCTGTTTGACTTCTAGACCCGTGTCTGGATAAGGTAAGACCACGGCCGCAAATAAGTACCCAGAAGATGCTATCTGATGCGGAGGTCATTATTGGCATTAGTCGGTCGGGGAGTGCCTTAGCATAGCAGACCCGAGGAGTGCCATAGCACTAATCGGGACGGGGAGTGCCCGTAGCGGTCGAGCGGGAGTCTTAGTGGCATGTCGGAATACCCGAGTACTGCTGTCGAGTCTTAGAGACACTAATCGAATCTTAAGTACTAATCGAGTCTTAGAAGCACTAATCGGAATCACCAGAAGTACTAATCGGGACAGTAGTCTTTGTGTCATTTAATAACTGGTCTTAGGTGGTTTCTGATTACATGAGGTCAGTAACTTACTATCATATAATAGGGCATTCTTACCCTCTTAGGTGTTCATGACAAATCGTCATTCATATGCTGGTAAGGTATGATGCATACGTAATCACACCTTATTCATGGATTCTTATTCCTCAATTAATCTATTTTTCTTACGAATTGGAATCAATCCAATCGGATCATCGAACCCGTATTGCTTAACGTATTTGGGATTAGTGGGTTTCTGGAATTTCAGGGACAGATTGAATTACTCATTTTTTTGAGGTCTTAACTTCATATTTCGACACTAGGTCCTTGTACTTATTTAAAGCTAAGGTGCTAAGGGTTCTATTCCAACTGGAATCACCCAATTCGAACCGCCGGCTTCAGTACGTCAGAAACAACCCGGACTTCTCTATGATCAAAACTGAAAACAGAATTGACTTGCACACTATTTTACTTTGAGTGAATTTTTGAGCTATCTAGAGTCCGAATTTGGGGATACATATTAAATATGGTTTGTTCTCCTTGACGTCTATTTTACGTAGCCACTTGAATCACTCAAATCGGATAAGAAATGAGCAATTTATGGCCAAAATACAAAAACTGGTCAAAACTGGAAAACCCGAACAAGTCCTACCAGTGGACTTAACTTCACCAGTAGGACTTGGCCAAAAATGACTGTGTGAAGTTCTACCGGTAGGACTTAACTTCTGGGTAGAAGACACTGAGAATGCCCGAATGGGTGTTTTCTCACATTTCCATACTTTGATCCCAATCATACTTCAAACACACATCAAAACAATTCCAAATTCATCTTGGAATCTCTTTTCTATTCAATTCCTCTTTCCAATTTCATATATTTCTTCAAAAATCATCATGTGGATTTCTTCCAAAACCTTCTAATGTGGAGTTAAGACCCATGCAAACCAAACATGATGTTTAGTTAGGGTTTATTCTAAGCCTAACTCCAAAGACTCAAATTAACCATGAATCCATATTAAGGAGAGGTTGCTTTGTTTATCTTCTGTTCCTTATGGGTTTTACCCACGCTAATTTCAAGAGATCTAAGGTTAAGATGCAGTCAATGTAAACCTAGATTTGGAGACATGATATGAATCATACAAAGCCCAGCAAAGTTCCATGGATCCATTCAATTCCATGATCAAAATAGTTTCCATACCTTTGGCTTGCTCTTGGCTCCTCCTTCTTCTCTTCCTCTTCCTCCTCTCTTCTTTCTTCTCTCTTCTCCCCATCCGGTTCTCCCAAAATGAGACCAATTTGGTCTTTTAAAAATCCAGATTTTCTAAGGCCATGTTTGGCCCTCCAAATAAAACCCATTTTTGGGTTAAATTGCTTTATTTGCTTTCAAGCCCCATAACTCCTTCTATTTATAGATTAAGCTTTCCTTTATCTCATTTTGGCCCATAATCTCATCAATTCATATCTTTGGGCCGCTTTTTGAACAAATTACAATTTTGTCCTTAAATCTGCAACTTCGGGTCTCTCGTTTCGGTTTGCATTTAACTTATGAAACGATAAATTATGCTTACAAAATACTAAACATGTTGAAAGCGACTAGGGTATATTTTGAGGTGTTCTGATAATGTAGGAGCCAAGCGACTCGCATTGGCGAGGTGATCCACTTTCGGCCACGAGCCCTTATTTGCCTAACTAGTCGGATCAACAGAGCCATTGCCCATTGACCATCGCCGCTCGGCTGGAGCGCCCGAGCCATAGCGCGGGGAGCGAAGCGACTCCGCTGGCCCGATGTAATCCGCTCCGGCTGGGCGCCTAGCGAGTCGGTCCCGGCTCGGGCTATATTGCCGATACGCTGCATCGCCACCTGGCCCGGAACCAGCGAGCCGTAGGCGCGGGATCAGCGGCTCGCGTTGGCGGGTGATCCCGCCGGCACGGGCCATGGCACTGCGCGAGCGGATCATTTCGAGCTACATTTGCCGTTCGGCTACGCCATGATCAGATGGGACGCCACGGGCCATAGGGCCGGGGCGAGTAAGCTCACATTGGGTGATCCATAGCGAGAGCGGTACCCCTGTAGTCAGATCAACTCGGGCTCCATTGCCATTCGGGTACACATGCGCCCTTGGGGAGCAGCCGCGCTGAGCCGTAGTGGGGGCGGCGGCTATGGACGGGTGATCCGCCGTACGAGCCCTGGTTTGCCCTAACGAGTCGAGATCAACTCGGGCTACATTGCCGTTGGCTACATCGCCGCACTTGGTTGGGCAGCCATCAAGGCCCAGCGCCGGGGCGGCGACTCACATAGGCGGGTGATCCAGCACAAGCGCGGGCCGTCTTTGTCGAATTCGGATCGACTCGAACACATTGCCATTCGATACATTGCCTACCATGGAACGCCACCAAGGTGAGCGGAGCCAAGCATTTCGCGTGTGAGGTGATCCGCTCGGCGGCCGGGCCACGCTCCACTGCAGGTGGATCTTTCGGTACATTGCCACTTTCGACTACATTGCCACTTTCGCATGGAGCATACGAAGGCCATAGCGCCGGGGCAACGGCTTCGCGTTGGCAGGGTGATCCACTCGGCACGAGCCCGCTCCAGCGAGTCAGATCAGCTCGGGTTACATTGCCACTCGGCTACATCGCCACTTTCGGTTGGGCAGCCACGAGGACATGGCGCTAGGGGCGGCGGCTCATATTGGCGGGGTGATCCGCGGCCACGGGCCCGCGGCGCCTAGCGAGTCGGATCAGCTGATTTACATTGCCACTCGGCTACATGGCCCTTTCCCGGTGCGGAGCGCCGCCCAAGGCCATAGCGTCGAGGGAGGCCAGCGGCTCGCATTGTGAGGTGATCCGCTCGGCCTGAGCCCATCTTTATACCAGTCGGATCAATTCGTTTCTGTCTGACTCGCATGGAACCTCCCGCCGAGCCATGCGCGCGGGGCAGCGGCTGTGTGAGGTATTCCGATTCAGCCACGGCCACGCTCCCTAGCGAGTCGGATCAGCTCGGACTAGATTGCCACTCGGCTACATCGCCACTTCGCTGGAGGCATACCCAAGGCCGCCGCGTCGAGTAGCGGCTCGCATTGACGGTGATCCACTCGGCCTGAAGCCCGCGGTTGCACACAACGAATCGGATCAACTCGGGCTCCATTGCCCATTCGGCTGTCTCGCCACTTGGATGGAACTCCACCAAGGCGGCAGCGCCGGGGGAGCAATGGCTCACATTGGCGAGGTGATCCGCTCAGCCGCAGGCCCGCTCACTAACGAGTCGAGATCGGCTCGGTATATTGCTATTAAGCTACATCGCCACCTGGGCGGGCGCCGCAAGGCCATAGCGCCGAGCGGCGGCTCGCGTGGCAAGTGATCCACGCCAGCCACGGGCCCCGCCCTTCTTGAAGTCGGTCAACTCGAGGCTACGTTGCCACTACGCTACATTGCCACTCGCGGAGACGCCACGAGGCCATGCATAGCCCGGCAGAGCAAGCGGCTCGCGTGGCTGGTGATCCACGCCGGCCACGAGAGGCCCGCGCTCCTGCGAGTGCAGTCGACTCGGTACGCATTGCCGCTCGGCTACATCGCCCCTCGGTACGGAAAGCCACGAGGCCCATGCGCGGTGAGCACCTCAGCGTTGGCGGTGATCCACTTTCGGCCACGAGCCCGCGGCGCCTGCGAGTCGGATCAACTCGGCTACATTGCCACTCGGCTACATCGCCACTTTCGGCGGTGAAAGCGCCACAAGGCCATAGCGCGTCAGGGCCGGCGGCTAGCGTGTGAGGTGATCGGTCGGCCACGAGCCTGGCTGCTAACGAGTCGGATCAGCTCGAGTACGTGCCGGCTCGGTACATCGCCGCTCGGTGGAGCAGCCACCAAGGCCATAGCGCCGGGAGCCAAGCGGTTAGCATTGGCCGCGGTGATCCGCCGGAAACGAGACCCGCATTTGCTAAGAGTCGGATCAACTCGGTACATTGCCACTCGGCTACATCGCCACTCGGTTTGAACGCCACGAGAGGCCCGTAGCTGCAGGAACGGCGCTCGCGTGTGGTTAATCCCGCCGGCGCCAGGTACGCTCGCTAACGAGTCGGATCAACTCAGCTACATTGCCACTCTGTAGACGCCACCAAGGCTACTCCGCGCTGGCTTAGCGACTCGCCGTGCCAGGTGATCACTTAGCGAGCCATTTGCAGCGAGTCGGATGCGCGGGGCTACATCGCCACTTTCCCGGTGAAACGCCACCAAGGCCGCCAGCGGCGGGAGCCCAGCGGCTCATATTGGCGAGGGTGATCCACTTTCGGCCACAGACCCGCAGTTGCCTAAAGAGTGAGATCAACTCAGTCTACATTGCCATTCGTGCATCGCCACTTGGGTGGAACACCGCCCCGAGGCCATAGCGCCCGG
>JAEQBH010008415.1:0-91530 GCA_016808115.1 Tetrastigma voinierianum
TAGCCATTTTTGAGAGAATTGCTTTTAGAGAAAACTTCTCTCTATAAATACCGAGATCAGCGAAGTGGCGAGTCTTGACCTGAGAGGGGCGCTCGCGGAGAGGGCTTAGCGTAGATGCCGGTTAGGAAGTTTCTTCAAACTCAAAGGTAGAGTTTACCTACTTGAGTTTATTCGCTAACTTTAAGTGTTTTGATGTTTCGGTTGGTATGGCGCCGAGCGGCCGTTTGATCGAGTCCCGAACTTTGGGACCCGGGTGTCAAAATTTTGGAAACCAAAATGTTGGCCGTAGAGAACTATTTGGTGTTTACATTTCACTAAGGTGCGTAAGCCAATGTTGATTGGTTCCAAGGCCGTGAGGGCCGTTTGATGATCCCGAAGCAGGGCTGGTGTTGGAAAGAATTTTAAGAAATTTTGGATTAGTAGTGACAGTCGAATTTTAGTGGGTTGTTTGTCGCTGGTGTACATTAAATCAATGCCTTGATTGAAATTAGTAGGGAATAAGCCTTGGAGTGAAATGCGGGTTCGCAGTGAGCCCAGATGAATGGTTGTGTTTAAGGCAAGTAAAACCTAGGTTTTTCTTGTTCATAGGAATAGTGACACAAAATATATTTTTTGTGTGAAAATGTGTTTGGTCGAGTGATTCAAGTCAGATTGCTCATGTTGATCATTGAGTGAGCTAATTTCGATGTATGAGTTGTATAATTCATGCTTGTGATTGTGTGATTTGAATTATGCGGTATATTCCGTTAATATTTGCATGTGATTAAATTTGTATTGGAGCGCGCCACATGCATTCCATATGGGCTGCCTAGGATTATAGGGTGAGTGCATGGATAGTCTAGAGAAAATGGTTCGGGTTGTCTAGAAAATATAAATTATTGGTGGGTAGTCATTTAAAAATATCCCGATCGTCGGAGGCGGCCCAATTGATATTCATCGGAGGGTAGTCCTGAACAAAGAATATATCAATCGTCGGGCTGGCCAGTGATATATATTCATCGGAGTAGTCAAAACAAATAATATATCAATCGTGAATTGTGAATTGATATATATATACATCGGAGGGTTGTCCACAAATAAACAAATTAATAATTCTCATACGAGGGCTTGCCCAGGCGGGTGTGAGGGAAGTCGGTGAGGACTCGGGATGCGAGTTAGTCATGTAGACATTCAAGTAGGATCATGCATTTGCTTGAATGTGTAATTTTATTGGAACATTACAACGCCCAGGTGATGAGTAGCCCACTTAGAGGCGATTCTCCTCTTACGAGCATTAGCTCACGTCATTAGGACCCCCTTTTCTGGTACATGGAGCGTGCGAGGAGTGGCTCATCCTAGAATTTGGGTTAGAAGAAAGTAGAAATGTGGCTTTGAGTGGTTTATGTATTAGAATTCAGTATTTTAATATATATTTGTATAAGAGAAGTAAATATTTGAACTCTTAGAACTATTGGATATAGTTAGTTCATAGTTGGTATGTTTCTGGATATTGTAGTATGGGCCCAGTGGGTTTTTATCCATATTTGTATCATTCATGTATATTGAATTTCTTGGGGCCCAGGGTTTAAATGCAATTGATTCGTTGGGTAGAGCTCCGTGTCTGAGGATACTCTGCGGAGTTTTACGAAGTGGCGTCGGATGCTTAGACATCCATATGTCCAGAGGGTTGGTGAGTCACTTGGGACCGCCGGGTTTAGGCATCAGCAGATATAAGCTCATAATGATAAGGCTCTTAAAAACAAATTTTAATTAGTTCTTTACTCTAACAAGGCCAAACTCTTATCTAATAGCTCTTATAAAATAAGTACTTAATTAAGTTGTTTGCCAAATAAGGGCCAAAGTTATGCTCTCTTGATCCTTCCATTATATCATGTGCATGTATATGGCTTTTGTATAATCAATAGAGCTCAATGGCATTGGCAATAATTTTATGATACCATAATTGATGTATACTTCACTGTCCAATTTTTTTTGTAAATAATTTTTAGATTTTCTTGTCATCATAAAAATAACTGTACAAACATTTTATTAATATAAATGTTTATATGCATAGGTGGTAAAGGGTAAGATGGGTTCACGAAAGGTCCTAGGTTTGAGTTACTATAAGAATAGAATACTACAATGATGTAACTAAATTTGGTAATATAGGTTGAGCTGATGGGTTGGTCCACTTTAACCCAAATTTTTGGAGGGTTAAGTTGTAAAATTTAAGGTCCGAATAAAGCCGGACCAATTTGGCCCGACCGTTTGGCCAGATTAGCCCTATTAAGCTCGATTTAACTGTTTAATTTGTTGAAGTAACTAAGCAGTAATTGAGGATTTCAGATTCATATATAAAATTTTGATATTTTTGGCTGCCTCTTTTGTATGGTAGGGGTTTAAAAATAATTATTTACTATAATATATATTAATATATTAAACTTTGTTGTTTTAACTATTTTATTTTCAATTTCTAAATGTATCTTTTAATATAATTTATATGATAATTTAATATTTAAAAAATCTTGTATGAAATTTATTAAAATAGAATTACATTTTTAATATAGAATATATTTTTATTTATCTTATTAATCATATTTTAAATATTTACAATTTTATTTAATCATATATATGTTTTTGATAAAAATGAAGTTGTACTAGTTTATAAATTAAATTAAATTTAATAACTAAAATTATCGGTATATTTTAAATGATTTTATGGCTTAAACTAGTGGTAATAACAAAATAATGTTATTTTAAAATATTAATATATATATATATATATATACTAATTTATTTCCTAAATATGATTATATCTTTTAGCAAAATGGATTTTCAAATAAATAGGATATTTCATTATTATACGGTTGGGATGGATTTTTTGGAAAAATATTTTTATTTCAAACATAAATGAAATTTATGTTGTTAATATTCTAAATTAATTAATAGATAATGATAACTCAACTACCCATCCAGGGATGTACATTTTATAATATAGAATCATTTCTAATGTAGAATCACATGTTATTATTGGATATAATGAGGATGAGCATGAAGATTATAGGTATATGAGATTTTATTTGATACTTTGGAGTTGTTTTTTTCATATATGTTATTAAGTTATTACTTTATTGTTTTGTACTATTTAGCTAATTAGTTTGTTAGCGGTTATAACAGTGTTCTAACATTATTTATTTATTTAAGTTTATTTATTATTATTATATTATTTAAATTCATTCATTTTATATATTAATTATTATTTATTTTATTTGAAGGCCTCTTCGAATTTATAATTTTTAGCATTTTAAGGTTTTTGCCATTTAGGCGCAACTTGTATGGGCGCTAAAATTTAAAATTTGGTAGAGTTGATCATGTTTGAATATAAATGGGTCGGATTAGCTGCAGATTTTGACTCGTACAAATGGAAATTCTTAGAAATGGGTTGCTTGTTTACCTGACAGCTCTAGATGTAGCAAGATTAATATAAGTCAAGAAAATTAATATAAATGTTTATATATTTTATGCTAATTTTTATTTATGATAATATATTCTTTTTTATAATCAAATTGAATGTTTTTTGGTAATTTGATAATATTAAAAGCATTTTTATAATTATGTTTTATGTCATAAAAAGACTATTAGTATCTTTTTTTCCAAATTCTCATAGAAGTGTTGTAAGAAGAAAACGCTTCGAGTAGTAAAACTACTTCAATAAAAAAATAGTGTTGAATGAACAATATTCATTACATAAAATAGGGATTATTTTATACCTCAAAATTTGAATATTAAAAATAATAATATTTTCTATTTTCAATATAGCCAAAAACATTTGCCAACTTTATATTATATAATACAATTTATATTTGAAAGAACCAATAATATACATAAAGATGGAACAAGATATCAGCAAGTAGAATTATATGAGCATATCTTTATTTATAAAATGAGTAGAGAAGGTACACTCGTTACAAGCATCTAAAACAAAAGAAAGTGAACTAAATATCAACTTCAAGTCACTACCCCCTCAATACCCGCATAAACGATCAAATAACGAACCTCACCTCCAACATCTCCTTTAGCGAAAACTTCGAAATGATCATTATCAATAACATAGCCTGGGTCATTAGGAGGGTTCATAATGGTATTATTTACTTTAACATTGGTTCGAGCACAAAATGCATCATAAAGGGTATTATATTGTAGACGATGACCAGAACCCATTCCTGGTCCAGGGACATCCGTTGGGCTAAATTCCTCTCCTCCACATTCTACTCCTGTAGCCGTTTGTCCTAAATTGGTGAATATCTTATGGGGCCAAAACCCTATGTCGGTATGATCGTCGTTGATTTTGAGATACCAGTCTAATTTCACCGGGTCCTATATTAAGAAGATAAAGATGATGATCAACTTAATTTCTTAACTAATTCCAACAACTAAGAGAAAAACTTTTGTGCTTACTTGGTAAATTGATAAGGTTATTGCGACTTGATTTGCACCATACGTTGAAACTGGGTCAATAACCATATCCACAGGTATATCTGGTCTAAGATGTACATATCCACATCGTGCATTGAAACATTGTGAATATTGACCAGCCTGCTCATGATGGAACAAATAAATATATATAGGAATGTCAATATGCATTATTCGTCCACTTGAAAAAAATATCTAATGGCATTGTATGTAGATTAAATTAAACTTATTACATTGGTATAAGTATACATGTGAGTTCGATTATCACCATATAAACCTGGGTTCACCTGAAACATAAATTGAACAAATACATGATTACACATTTGTAAAATAAACCAAATGCATGTATGTATATACATATGTGTGTGTATATATATGTAAAATCTTTTGTTCAATTACCGTCCATCCGGCTTCCAATGTTTCAGCGCCATTCTTAATTTTTATTCGACCTGAAGTGTATTGAGGAGGTTTAACAGGAAGATTCCATACGCTAAGAACAGCTCCAACTCCATCATAATTAATGTTTGATGTATATTGAACTGCAGCATACTGCGCAACACAATATAGGTACGACTGAATTTCTTATTCTTATATTTTCTACTTTCATCATTCCTTTAATTTTCAACACAAATAAACCTTTCTCACAAAACAATATAGTAACAAAATTATAATAAAATATACACTTAAAATTTCTCTTTGTTATTGTTATAAAAATATAACTTACATGAGTACCATTTTGGCCATCGACAAGAGGATTAATTTTCGAAGCATACATTTGTGAATGCAATTTCGCTCTAATGAGATCATCTTTAGTAATTCTCCTTATAGGAACCGTTCCAATCGGACATCCTCCGCCTTTCAACCCCATATTCACTGATTTACTTAATAAAAAGTTTTGGCATGTCTTTCCTGGGCTCATCCTAGTAGAGATTGATGTTGACCTCATCTACATCAAAATTATCTCAATAACATTTTAACTATGATTTATGATAGGAAGTGAAATCTTAAAACATACCTCGGGGTGAAAATTATGATTTTTCAATAAAGGATGATCCAAATGCTGGTTGCTTTAGCATAGAAGTCCACGCAATCATATATATCTCCATGTTTGTCTACATGGAATAAAAATAATTTTATTAAATTTTTGCTTATTTGTTTAGAATTTGTAGTGTTTAAAACATGTTTTTTGAAAAACAGAAAACACTATATTTTGATGTTATTTAAAAATTGTTCTTGAATTTAGTGTTTTTATGTACTCTGAAAAAGAACAAAATACTAGAACCAAACATGTTCTTCAATTTATTTTTATGCAGAAAACAGTTTTAAAAGGCTAAACATACCCTTAGCGGTAGTTTTATTTTTTACCTTAATAGTCTTCATGGCTGGCTTATTCAAACGCTTAAGTTGTTCCTCCATTTCTAAATCTTCTTCTTTTGATAATTTCCTATATCCTTCAACCTCATTTTGATAGAGGAATAGATAACAAACCAACAAATACAATAGAACAATCCTCAAACCCATGAATTTGACCTGCATAGCAGAAAAAAAATTCATAAAAAACAATATTTGGTTTGGTACTAATTTTATGACCGAAAATGATTTTGGTAAAATCATTTTTTACACTAAATTATTCTTGAAAAGGATGAGTTGGTATTCATACAATGTTAACTCAATTTTCAAATTCTGTTTTTATGTTGAAAAATAAGTTCAATTCATATTAACAAATCTGCTTACTTCCTGTGACAATGAAGAAAACATAGTTCTAACTAGAATCGTACTTATCTAAATAAATAAATAAAACAACCATGAAAAAAACAAAGGTCTAGATCGAAGAAGAGAATAAAAAAAAAAAAAGAAGATCCTTCTCTTTTCCTCTGTACAGAGTTCTGAAGTAGACGGCCACTCAGATTTGAAGATGTTATCCATTTATCTTCTTCATGTCACTATGTGTATATATATTATAGAAAATACCTCATATATCCAATAATATTTTATTTAAAAAGAATATTTATTTTATATATGGTTATAAATCTAAGCTTTCAAATTTTCCAATTAAAAAATAATTCTACAATTGGTTGTACAAAATTTTATCATTTATTATGGAAATGAAATTAAATTCATATGGTTAAAAAAGAAAAAAATTAACAGATTAAGTATAGAATTTTAGAAAAAATCTCATATATCTATAAATTTTTATTTTAAAAGAATATATATTTTATATATGGTTATAAAACTATGTTTGGTCATGTTTGGTTAGGTTATTAATTGATAGGTGATACCTAATCATAAATATACTACTTTGTAAAATAGCTTATAACGGGTAATTGATTAAAGTAAATTTACATATATAAACATGATAAAGAGAATATAAAAACAATGAACATATATATAACGTTGATAACTAGATTCGATAAATTAATTATTGTTTTTGGAGTGAGTTTGAGTTAGAGGTAGATATTGTCAAGAAAACAAGTTAAGAAGTAAGACCACACTACCCTATATCGTCAAAGAATATTTCTTTTATCATAACCACAGACTTTGTTAACCTTTGTTAGATTTTAGTCCCTTGTATTTCATCATGCAAAAGCACTGTATTATTATTATTTTATTACGCAATGTTCAGAGATTAATAATCCATGCTATTAAGCACAGTTTGTTAAATGTATAATTTATGATAAATAAAATTAATTATAATATTTAAGTTTTCATTTTCTTTTTTTATTTATTTTCATTTTCTTTTATTTCTATGTTAATATATTTATAATCATGTCATAAAAAATTCATTTTTTGAAGTAGAGTTATGATTTATGATGTTAATAACTAAAATTAAAAATTAATATCAAATTAAAAATAAATTTTGAATTTTATAATTATTACAAATAAATTAAACAAAATTATTTAAAATATTTATGGATTAAATTTCAAGAATAAACTTAAAAGATAAAATTATTGAATAAAAATATTATCTCAAAATTATAAAATAATTAGGTAACATAAATAGTTTATAAAAATAAAAGTTTGTTTGAGAATTTAAAATTTTTTAAAATATATTTATATATATTTTAAAAACATAATTTGTATATCTATTGCCTTAATTTTTTTTAATACTTAATTATTTTCTATGCTTAGATAATTGTTTTTGACATAAATAAAATAAATAAATAAATTAAAAAAATAGTCTAAAAATATCTTTTTATTAGTCAAAGTAGAAAATATAAAATAATTATTTAATTATCAAACAATTTTTTTTTGTTAAGAATAAAAACATTATTCAATACTAATTATAAAATTGTGAAATTAATTTTCCATGGATCTTTTCCATATAACCAATTTGTTAAAAGATATAACCAATTTTATTTCAAAAAAAACAAAAGATATAACCCAATTTCTTTTAAAAAAAAAAAAGGTAAAATAAAGAAAGAATGATTTAGTGAAAAGAAAAATGTAAGATATTTTAGGAGCTTTTCGGAAAAAAGTTATGATTTGTAACTTTCCAATCAAAACTTTGTAACTTTTTCCAATTAGAAGCTTTTACCTTAATGTCAGGTTATCGGGAGCGATTAGGTGTCTTTATCAAGCACACTTATAGCTGTTGATTGGGGGTAGATAATTTGCTCTGACTCCTTAGCTCCCTCAATCAGCTCACGCAGGGCCTAAAAAATAAGGGCTCCGTTATAAAAAATTTACACCGTTAGATGGTATTTTATCTCTTGAGATTTATATAGATTAAAATTTACGAGAAAACCTGGATCTCGAAATAAAATCACCATCTAACGATGTAAATGTAACACCCAAAATATACCCTACCGACTTTTGTTGTTTAGGGTATATTATAAGCTAAATAGGAATTTTAAATAAAATGGGCCAGAATGAATATTAGAAACAAGGGTGAGTGGTCATTTACCACGAGGACATAAAGGCATAAAACAATAAGGTTATATGCAGTGGAATTTGAGAAAAGATGAAATAGAAATTGGAATGAATGGAGCAGCTTAAATGCAAAAATGAAAAAAGAGTTTAAAAATGCAAAAGGCCAAACATATGGCCTTAACTCCAAAAAAAAAATTGGAAAAGAGGCAAATTTAGCATAAGACCAAACATGGCCTTATTAGTAAAACTAAAATATCTTTTGGTCTACAAAAATAGAAGGGGGAGAGCTCAAACGTAGAGAAGAAGAGAAGAGGAAAAGAGAGAAGAAGAAGAAGAAGAAGAGAAGAGAAGAGAAGGGGAGATTTCAGGTATGGAACTATGACTATTAGTATGGATACATGTTTTGAGTTGTATGTCTAATGGGTGTATGTACAGGTCTGTTCCTTTACATTGTTTGGCATTTGATGCTTTACAGGGTTTTGTTAGGATTTCATCTAACCACAGTTTCTTGAAAATTGGGGTGGTAAAACCACTAAATGGTACAAGATAGTATGGAATCCCACTCGCTAGGTTGGATTCATGGTTTAATTGTAAAATAATGGGTTTTAGGTTAGAACAAACCTAACTAATCCCTTGTCATTTGGTTTGTGTATAGGTTATGACCCATATTAGAATTTTGGGAGTAATTCATGAAAAGGTTTTGAAGAAAGATATGTAATGAAAGATGATTCGAGTAGAATAGAGGTTACAAGATGAATTTGGAGTGGTTTTGATGTATATATAGAGTATTGAGTTGATTTGGATAGAAAAATATGGAAAATGGGAGAAAACCCACCTTTTGTTTTGAGGGGTGATGCTGATGCCGTGATCAGTACGACACCGTAAGTTACGTCACCGTCCCAGAGTGCAATCCATTTAATGCTCTATTTGACCCGGTGTTAAATGGATTTGGCTATAACCAGTGTTTATTATCGATTTGATGATTCAAGTTTCTGGTTAAACTAGACTTCAAGGAGAATAAAAACACCACAGGGAAATAGCTACCTTACAATTACCGACTCTATGTGGCCCAAAAATTCACTCCAAGAGGCTATGTTCATCACCCAATTTACGCCAGTTTTTTGATAAATGAAATGTCAGTTGTTTAAGGCCTGCTTGAGTTTAGGTGCTACGATTTGGTGAGTTCCAGTTGGAGAAGAACCCTTAGCACCTCCTTCAAGGGAGTATGAAACCGGTGTCAAATATGAAGTAGACCCTGAAAAATACGATGTACAAACTGTCCCACAAAGTGTAATATCGGTAAAGCGACTAGTTTGTATAGAAAATGTCATAACTTTAGTTTGGATGATTCAATTGGAATGATTCCAATTTCTAGAAAGTAAAGTAGATTCATAAGGCGAAATGCATGAATGAGGTGTGAATACATAGGGGTCATACCGTACAAGTATATGAAATGCCATATGGAATAGGCGTGGTATGAACTGAATATGAAATATGCATGAACACGCCAATGTGGCTGATGCTATTATAAGGCGGTAAGTTACCAAACTCAACCATAATTATAGGGTACCTAAGACCGGTTATTGAATGACATGCTGCGCACCTCAGTGATAAATGGCGAACACGTATAGTACTTTGGTACTCTTTGATTAGTCTTGAATGGCACTCTGGCCGGTCGCCGGCACATTAGTACTTGATCTCTCAGTTGATAACATTGGACATCTCAGTTGATGCGTGACTTGTATATCGATGTATCTTCCCATTTTTGAAATTAGTGTGGTACTCAGTTAATGGCGACATAACATCGATTAAATGGCATACCTTATTTGTATCTGTTTGATCTTTATCCATTCAGTTTTATGTATGTCTTATATTCTGTATTTTATTATGACAGTCAGTTATGATGGACTACGAATCAAAGATAAGTATGAAAGTAAATCTTGATGAGATATGATGCCTCAATTTTATATCTATTATATGAGCCTTACAGGGATGCTTTTGTATGATGAGAATCTATGTATTTTCTTGGTGTAAAGTAATGTTAGATAAATATGGACATGATACAAATGGGTGAGATAGAATAGATTCCATAATGAGTATAAGATCCGTAAAATAAGCTCTTGTATCATAAATAGGATTACCCATGGAATGAAGTATATAACAAAATAATGCAAGTATGGTCTGATACTAGGAATAGCTCATAGTAATATGAAGTATAGATCAAAACCAAAGAATAAAAAGCTCAGTAATGCAAATTTTAATATCAGTGAATATAAGGATATGTTTGTGTACAAAATTGCAGGAATACGAAGTCTGAGTATAGAGTGAACCTCTGGGTGCCTTTCATGTAATTCCCTCTGAGAGATACGGATAAATTATTAATTACGACATAGTTAAAATGATGTCTTTAGGAGATCTGGAATAATTATAAGTCGAGACAAGTATCAAAAGATAGTCAATATGTTCTTTGGGAGATGCGCATACGTATACGTGCGATGCAAGTACAAGTATGTGTCTTTTGGGAGAGTTGAACAAGTAATGCTTACGGTGCCCAGTATAAGAATAAGGTTCCACTTGTCACCGTTATAGTTTCCGTAATACAAATGTAATTCTATAATACCTTGGTATCTCGAACAATTATAAAACTGGTAAGTATAGCCTCACAGCCCTCGATTATACGTATAAACTTTTTGTGGCCTAAGGTACCTTTGTATAACATAAGTGTGAACTCTAAGTCTGAGATGAACGCAGTACCAGTACATGTATAAGTACCTCTCCGTGCCAGTATAAGCTTTGTAACTCTTGGAGATGGAACAGTACAGCTTGGGATAATGTTAATAATAGCAGATAAGTACCGCGGGTATAAGTATATGTATAAGCTCGGTACCACATACGAAATCTAAGTATGTGTCTCCCGGAGATAAGTGATAGGTGTCACACCCGATTCTCGGTTCGACCGATTAGGCGGATCGAGCGGGTTCGGTATGAGACTATATCTTGGGACTCTTTACTGATTTTTCTTATAACGGAGATCAAAAATATCATATACATATCAAAGAACTACCACGATTCAGTGTCCATCAAAATCTAACCACACATATGCCGAGTCCATTTACAAATCTATTTAATACTTACATTTACAATGGATGCCGGAACTGCATGTGGTGACACCACTAGTCATCTTTGGCTGACGGTCATCAGGAAGTTTGGACGTCTTCTCAGAAGAAAGGTGAGCAAAGCGCGACGAACGCTTTTCTACAAGGATTAAAGCGTGCTAAACTCTGCGGCAGTGGGAAGCATATCTTATAACTATCTTGATACACATGCATTTATCTTGGATCATAATAAACATATAACGAGAGCATATATCAAAATTTCATAAATTCATATAACATTTACATACATAATTATCCTTGTAACAAACTTATGCCTTATTTAGATCCTCTTGTATCGATCTTGAACTTATATATGATATGACGGAGTGCTTATCCACATACTCATATTACTATCACTCCTCTTTTATCTCAGTAGGAATTCACGAACTTATGCTTATACGGAGGTACCCTTAAATTTTCACGAGTTTATACTTATACCATGGGCTTATACTTATACTACAGATTACACTTGTTTGGAGTACAGTAGGTACTATAGAGTGTGCAGACATTATCTTGGTATTCTTGAACTTATCCTTATACGGGAAGTACGTAAGTACTACAAAACTTATCACGGTACGCCCGGTATCTTATACTTGTACTACGAAGCGCCAACTCTGGTCTTACGGACTTATACTTGTATTCTTGAACTTATTCTTATCTTCAGATCTTATACTTGTATTCTGAAACATACATGTATTTGATTATCCTTGTCTTATAAATATACTTATCTTACGAATCTTATACTTGTATTCGAGAACATTCTTGTATTTCTAATCTTATTCCTTATTTCGGATCTTATACTTTTATTATGGAACATATACTTGTCTTACGGATCTTAAACTTGTGTTAGAACTTATTCTTGTATTTGGATCTTATATATATTCTGAACCATTCTTGTCTTACGGATCTTATACTTGTATTCTGGCCCGATTCTTGTATTTGGATCTTATTCTTGTGCGAAGGTACCCTTAGGTGAATAAGTCGAACCGGTCAGGAATCATATCACATAAAGGTCGGATCGGACTTATGCGAATCGGACATTAGTCGTAGTAGGTACAAATCACATCAAATCATATACCGGAGTTCATATAGATTGAACATATCTAAACAAACGAGTTGTCGGTTTATATCATAATCATCTTTAGACACTCTGATTTCTTGTATTCTCTTAGGACGTATGCTTGGTAGTTTCATTAGGACTCAGACTATACTTATAGCAACTTTATGCTTGTTCGGATCTCACAGCATGGAGTGAGGCTTATTCTTGTAATTTGGATCTTGTATGCTTGTATTCTGAGAGCTCATGCCTAAATATTTGGAACTTATTTTATCTGGGAGTACCCGTAAGTACTACTTATTCAACTCAAAGACCACGTACTTGTGACATCAAGCTTATATTTATTTAATAGTACGTGGGGTACTGCTAACTTATACTCATGCGGTGCACAGCCAAATTTTCAGATTCATTATCTTGGAGGTAAGTAGGTACCCTGCGGACTTTTACTTATATTACGGAGACTTATACTTGTTTTGGAATGTGAAATTTTGTAGTTTACTCTGAGAATTTACTTGTACAAAAGTACCGTAGGTACTACGAAGATAGATACAAAGGTACGTGGGTACATTAGGATCTTTACCATATTCATTCTTTGCTCTTAATTCTTTGTTCAGAGTCTTATCATATAACTATTTATTACAAGACCAAACATAAGAAGAAATGAGTAGGATAGCGTACGATAAGTGCAGAAGGTCTGATATAATCTTGAGATCTGTGTATAAAAAGCAAAGAGTCTTAGGAAACCTTGAACGAGGAGTGTCGTAGCACTAATCGAGTCTTAGAAATGCAGTACAGTCTTAGTAAGCACTAATCATGAAATCTTAGAAGTACTAAATGAAACGTGCACCTTGCAATGTGCCCAGCGGGGGTGTCGTGCTTAACATGAGTCTTAGGAAGCCGTCCAGGCGATCCACTCATTCAATTTTCGATTCCTAGGTAGTCGTCTTGTCGTTATCGCCAGAACTCATAACCTATCCATATCACGTTACGTGTTCATGCCATATTGCTTTTCGTATTTCATGTTCGTATTTGATTCGTTTCATATTTATGTCGTATTCATTGTTTCATGAACAGACTATATATTGCATTTCCTATATTTTTCATATTACTATTACATATGGCATTTCATATACTTATCTGATTATGATGCATATGTATTCACACATCATTCATGTATTCTTGTCCCTCTATGAATCTATTTTACTTAGAAATTGGAATGGAAGGCAATTGGATCATAAAGCCCAAAGTTATGGCGGCATTTTTCCTTGCCGAGCTAGTCAATTTCATAGATATTACACTAGGAATGATTTACTTAATACTCATTTTTCTGCGGTCTCGACTCCATACCTGACACTTTGGTTCTTTATATTCATTTTGAAGTTAAGGTGCTTCAAGGGTTCTTCTCAATGGAATCACCCCGAATCGGGCACCAAAACTGAGTTATGTCTAAACAACCCAGGACTATTCTATGATCATTGAAGCATAAATTTTGCTTGTACATAGCCCCTCTTTGAGTGAATTTTGGCCACATAGAGTCGAGTCGAAATTACTATTTGAGATCTTTTAGTTCTCCTTGAAGTCTAGTTTAACCCGACAACTGTCGCTCATGCTCGGATGAAATAGGCAAGTTATGGCCCAAAAATCACAGAACCCAACTGGTCAAAAATAGAGCAATGGTCCCGATGGGTTAATGAAACCAAAGTGAATGCAGAGTACCACTGCATTCGTCTGGGTACCACCCTTCAGTGTCTAGAAATGTGGTTTTTCTCCCATTTTTCCATATGTTACTCTACAGGCTCCCGACTCAGTACTCTATATACACATGAAAACCCTCATATTCATCACCGTAATCTCTTTTCTACTCAAATCATCTTCAATACTTATCTTTCTTCAAAAACCTTTCATGAATTACTCCCAAAACCACTCTAATATGGAGTGTAACCCATACATGGTCCAAGCAAAGATTAGTTAGGGTTTGTTTAAACCTAGCTCAATTACTATGATGCCATGAATCCAACCTCAAAGGGAGGATTTCATACTCATCTTGTACCATTTAGGGTTTTACCAACCCTACTTTCAAAAGAAATCTTTAGATTGAGATAAATCTAAAAAACCACAGAGTTTAGGGGCAAGCTCACCAACCATCGATTGCATGGAAATTCATAAACTTTGGAATTCCATACAAATTCATAGTTCCATACCTTTTGTTCTTCCTTCCTCTTCTCTTCTCTTGCCCCTTCTCTTCCTCTTCCCTCTTCTTCTTCTTCTCCCCTTCTCTTCTCTTTCTCTGTTTTTTGGTCCCTCGAAAATTGAGACCAGATTGCTCTTATCAGTTTTTTGACTTAAGGCCATGTTTGGCCTCCCAAAAAACCATTTTTTGGGTTAAGTCTCTCTAATTGCCTTTTAGTCCTCCCTCTTTCTAGTAATTGCACTATGCTATGTTATTTCCACTTTGGCCTCTCATCTTATCGACTTATGACTTTTAAGCTCCTTTGACCAGTACAATTTTGTCCTTATGTGTATACAATTTAGGGTTTCTCGTTTTATTTCAAAAATTCATATTTAACTTTATTAAACCCTAAGCATGTCAAAAGCTGTATGGTATATTTTGGGGGTGTTACAATGGAGTGTCCTACGGAAGATCGGAATAAGAATAGAGTCACTTACGTAAGTGTAAGATCTGATAAGTATAAGTTGCTCTAAGTCTGAAGCTTAGTCACGAGTAGACGAGAGATCCCCGAACAAGTATAGAGTTTGTTACAGGATAATTATATATGTAAATCTGTTATATGAATTCATGAAGATTGAGATCTATTCTTGTTATATATGTTTATTATGATTCGATAAGTGCATGTGTTTGTATAAGTCATATGTTTCCATTTGGCGTAAAGCTTAGCATGGTTCAATACGTGTGGTACAAGAGAAGACGTCAAGAAAGCTTCCACATGCTAGTATGTCACACCTGGGTCCCGGTCAGGCCCGATTGGCGGATCAGGCTGAGTTCGAGTAGAGACTATCTTTGGGACTCTTTACATTCTTTCTGGTGAACTTGTACTGTGGGTATACAAACAATTGCGTAATAATGAAAACATTTACATATACAAAGAGACTACCATCAGTGGTGTCCATCGAAAATCTATACACATACTAAGTCCCATTTACTTATACAAATACTTATACATGTACATGTCTAATACAAACATTGAGATGTGACTTGATCTTTGGTAGGCACTATCTTTGAATGACCTATCACTGCTTGGTGTGGAATGTTCATCCTCTTGCCTTCTCTTCATTACCTACATGGATTGAACACGTCACCCCAGCTTTGCAACCCAGTGAGACATATAAACAAGGGCGACCCGATAACAATAATCGTCGTCACAATCTTTTTACATTTACTCTTCCTTATGCATATAACGAAACCTATTCTTATGTGACTTAACTATATCATAATATTACATGTAGGTTTCATCCCTTCCCGAGATTCCAAATCATTATCATGTTCGTATTACTTTCATGTAATGTCTTTTCACGAGTTATTAATTCATATCCTCTACATGTAAAGGCAATTAGGATCATATTGAGCAAACGCCATCTGATAGTGGGTTGAACATATCGAGTCATATCAAATACATATAGGGTCCGTCGGACTTATACGGATATATATATCATATCGGACATTAGTCCATAGCGGTGAATCCTGGCGGTCGTATCTTTGGGTTCATGCGCGTGAACCACGGCCGAAAACAAAGCAGTTTATCGGTTTATATCATAATCATATACAGACTTACATATTCATGTCAAGGCATCCGATTCGTTTCTTTTGCATGTATTATGACTTTCTCGGATTTTCAAGTCGTGTTCCTATTCATGTCATTTACATAGTGCATGCATACTTATGACTTTTAACGGAATTCTTACATCTCCCATAGGGTATAGAACCTATCTGAAGATACGTATGCTCTGATCCTCATGAGCTTAATTCCTTTCTCATGTTGTTCATTATTCCAAATTTATGGTTTATGTTCCACTTGAAGCATTACATACAAATGCGAGCATATTCTTGTCACGAAGGTGCAGTAAGGTTCATCACCGGTTCATATCTCACGAAGGACACATATAGATTGCCCATATAATATTCATATACTTATACAAAGTATTCGTCTCTTATCAAAGACATATACTTCTATCAAATCTCCCTGTAGGAGTTATAAAGCACTCCAGTGTGCACAGAGGTACCCTTAGGTACTGCGTATATTGGGACTTAGTCTTACTTTAACTTATACTTGTATTACAAAAGAGCTTATTCTTGCATTTCGTATCTTATTCTCAGATTTCGATATTATACTATTTCGATCTTATACTTGTATTTGTAAATCTTATACTTATCTTACAGAGCTTATACATATATTACCGATACAGAAGTACCCGTAGGTACTACAGAGATTTTTCTCAGATAAAAGTACCGTAGGTACTACGTGAATGTGATACAAAGGCACCGTAGGTACGCGTAGATTATACTTTATATTACTTAACTTATACTGGTATCGAAGTGACTTATTCTATATTTCGATCCGATACTTCATATTACAAAGACGCATACATGCTAAGCATACTGGTCTTATTCATGTACTTTTCTACATCTATAAATATTTACCTAGATCGAACCATGAATGAGGTGGACAGACACCAAGAACCCGAAGGTATGGTACAAGCATTTAACAATACGTGCTAGCTTCACTTTAAATGTATATGCCAGAATACTAGCAGGAGTGCTAAAGCATCGATCGTAACGTGTCCGCTTCACGCAATGTATGTCAGAATACCAGCGTGAGTGTCGGCTAATACACGTAACGCTCCTTCACGTGCACGTATGCTCTGCGAGCACTAGCGTGGAGTGCCAAGACCATCATAACGGGCCCACTCATTCATTCTTCTCGTCCTAGGTAGTCATACTATCATATGTCTTTCGAACTCATATCTTAATCACATTCTCGCGGTTCATGATATATCATTTTCATGTCTATGCGTTCATTTTCGCCGCTTTCATATTTCATCATGTCATCTACTTAAATATCTTAGCATCTTTGCTAGCTTATATCTTCGCGCATTTTATCGCACCGTCTCTATCTCTCCCGTAGGAGTACAGAACAAAGACTCTTCCTTTGATACCCGTAAGTACTTTTCATATCTATGCTCCTTTACATATCAAATCTACTTATATTGCTATTTCTTGTTCATATCTACATCCTTTCTTACCATGCATTCCAATTAACTTCAACCAAGTTTGATTAGTACATTTGGTACAAATACCTGGAATTTTCAGAAACCGATGTAAAATTAAATGTCATTAAATGGCATGGTTAGACCCAGACTCAATTAGCTTCCATAAGAGTCCAAGAATACCCATAATGGAGTTCTAACGAAGAGAGTTATGCAAGTTGCTAGCCGTGAAGAAAATCACTTACAGAAGACTCGCAGCAGCAGCGAATAGCCACTGTCTTTGTCATTTTTTGTCTTAACTTCATATTTGTCACCGTTCTTCAGACTTTGAATCTAAGGTGCTATGGGTTTTTCTCCAACTAGGAATCACCTAAATCGAACATCGAAACTCAAGTTATGTCCTAAACAATCGTGACTACTCTATGTTCAAATCAACTAAAAATGTCTTGAACATACCTTCACTTTGATGGATTGCTGACCAATATGTAGTCTAATTATGTGCCTAGTTGAGGGTGTTTTGTTCTCCTTGGAAGTCTAGTTTAATTAGCCACTTGAATAACTCCAACCTGATAAGAAATGGAGTGTTATAGCCAAAATACGAACATCGGTCCAAAATAGAGCATGGGCACCTGCACATCGATACTCGCTGGGACAAAACCAAAGTGGTACCCAGACACTGCTTGGCACCAGATTCGCATTCACCCTTCAAAAAATTGTCCAAATGTGTGGTTTTCTCCCATTTTTCCATATTTTTCTATCTCAATCAACTCAATAATCAATATACTCATCAAAACCACTCCATATTCATCTTCAGAATTCTATTATACTCAAATCTTCTTTCAATATTTATCTTACTTTTCAAAACCTTACTTTAATTTCCTCCGTATCAACTCTAAATGGCTATGAACCCATACACAAACTAAACACAAAGATTTGTTAAGGTTTGTTCTAAACCCTAACTCAATTACTTGCACTTAACCATGAATCCAACCTCAAATGAGCATTCCATATTCTTCAGACTATTTAAGGTTTTACTAACTCCATTTCCATAATTTTGTGGTTAGATTTAAACCCTTAGAAAGATCAATTCAAGAATCCTTATATCCAAGGTTGTTCCATACAACCCAAAGCAATATTCATGTTAATAGTCATAGTTCATACCTTTTTCGCTCTTAACACTTCTTAACCTGCTTCTTCTTCTTCTTACTCTTACATCTTACATAACCTTACTCTTCCTCTTCCTCTTCTTCTCTCTTTTCCTCTTCTCACGTTTTGGTCTCAAAAATAGAGAGAGCCAAATTCTTCTCTTAACTCTAATTGTTTGTTAAGGCCATGTTTGGCGCTGCATTTTAAACATTTTCTCATTTTGCAATTAGGCCTTTCCATTCTTTCTAATTTCTATTCCATCTTTTCTCAATTTCCATATTGCATAAGCCTTATTGCTTTATGCCTTTGTCCTCAAGAGTAAATGACGAGCTTCTGGCTATCTGCAATATTACGTGTAGTGCTGCTATTCTATTTTTAGCATTCTTTATTAGGAAAAATATCACTTTACTTTATTATACAAAAACATGTCAGAAAGCGCTAGGGTATATTTCGGGGTGTTACATGTTGGGTCAGCACACTAGTAGGGGTTCACTACATGTATGTCTCGCACTTTAATTTGTAAATGTAAAAGTACAGTTTTTGTATATATAAATGAGACTCAGTATATATGTATAGATTTTGGTGGTTCGCATTGTGGTAGTGCTTGCGTATGTAAATGATTTTGTTAATCTGAAATTGTTTGTATCTCCCCACAGTCTGGTTATTTCTACGAGAAAAAAAAAAATATAGGTAAAGAGTTAGGTATATAGTCTCACGCCACAAACGGTCGGATCAAGCCAATTCGGGTCGGACCAGGGAATCGAGGTGTGTGATCACTTCGTTTTATTATGAGACGAAACTTTTATAAATGAATCCAAAAATGATTCTACAGTTGGTTGGTTATGCACAAAATCTTTATCATTATTATGGAAATGAAGATTCAGATATGGTTAAAAAAAAAATTTGAGGAAGTATATGATTAAGTATGAGTGTCCTCAATCCAACTGCAACAACATAAAGAAAGAAAGTCCAGTCAGGATAAAAAAGAAAGCCCAGTCCTCAGTCCAGCAGCAAAGTCCAATCCAATAGAAAAGCCCAATGTCCGTTCCAATAGCAAAGCCCACTGTCCAATCCAACATAAGTATGCAGAATTCTCTCTCTCCATAACCAATTCCAGCCAGTGCGTCTGAAATCGAGATCCCGATGTTTTAAAAATTCGGATCGGTGATTGGTCGAAAAAAATTCTTGGGATTCGGTTTTCTTGAGTCTGACTACGGTTGAGCCGTGATGTAATAAATATTATTTATATTTTATTTAAAATTTAAATATATAATTAATAATTTTTAAGATATTATTTATTACTTTTTATATAAATAAAGTATTTTAAAATTTATTTTGAAAATATGTATAATGTTTAAATGTAAGAAAACATATTAAAAATGAAAAAAAACTTATTTATATAAATATATGTAATTTGTACGTATATATAATTTTGTTAACATCTAAAATAATTATAATGTGTAGTGATAAGTGGTTAAAGCTGTAACCTCCCTCCTATGTTTGAATTCATGGCCATGTAGTATTTGATTGAATTTTTAACAGTTCACAGATGCTTGCATGAAAGCGACGTCGTTTCGATGTAAGCGTGAAGCAGCGTTGTTTTAACTGAAAAACAAAATAAAAAATTGTGGAAGAGCGAGTATGGTTCGTGAGAACCATCGATTCATCGATTCAATCAGCTAGTTCAAATGGTTTTATCACGGTTCGTCGCGGCAGTTTTTTGCATTGGACCGGACAAATTTTGTGGTCGTCGGCGGTCCACGATCGTCGATCTTGTTCAAAAGCATTGGTCCAAATTATTCCGTGGAAAATGGCAACATAACAAAAAAAAGCGTCCCCGAAGAAAATTATGAAAGAAAATCATCCTTAAAAAAAGGAACATCTGTATGGCCCGGGTTCGGGTTGATTCGTTGTCGTAATCCAAGCGAATTTAGGCTAATTTAATCAATTTATTTAGGATAGCTCGATGTTCAGCTCATAAAATGCGTGTATGTGTGTGTATATATATATCTGAAATCTTTGGTTCAATTACCTTCAATCAGCTTTATGCTTTCAGCACTATTCTTAATTTTATTTGACCTGAAGTTTAGTGAGGGACTTTAACATGAAAGATTCCATGCACTAAGAACAACTCCAATTCCATCATAAATCGATGTATTTTAAAATATAAAGATATAATTAAATTTCTTATTCACATATTTTCTACTTTCATCATTCCTTTATTTTCAACACAAATCAACCTTTATCACAAAATAATATAGTAAAATTTATAATGAAAAATAGACTTAACATTTCCCTATTTTTGTTATTATTAGTAAAATTATAACTTACATAAGTACCAGATTGGCTGTCAGTAAAGGATTGATTTGAGCATACATCTGTAAACGCAATTTGGCTCTACTTGAGATTATCTCTAATAGTTCTTCTTATAGGAACCGTTCAATCAGACATCCTACCCCTTCCTTATTTTGCTGGTGTGTAATAAGATTTTGGCATTTCTTTCTTTGAGTTCAGTCTATTAGGAATTAATGTTGACCTCATCTATCAAAAATTATCTCAATAACATTTTAATCATGATTTCGATGAAATTCAAATCTTAAAACATACCTCAGAATTGAAAATTATGATTTTCAATAAATGATGATCAAATGTGGTTGATGGTGGAAGTCCACATAATTATATATATATATATATATATATATATATATATATATATATATATATATATATATATATATATATATATTATCTATATGAATAAAATAATTTTATTAAATTCTTACTTATTTTGTTTAGAATTTAGCAATATTTAGGAAATGTTTAGTTCTTGTTTTTGAAAATTATTTTAAAGCTTGCTTTTAAAAGCACTTAAAATACTATTTTGTTGTCTTTATCTATTGATTTGAATTTATTATTTTGTGTACTTTGTGTTTTTAGAATAAAAAAAATATGGGCAAAAATGTTCTCTATATTTTATTATTATCAATATTTTAGCGTTGAAAAAGATTAACGTAGCCTTACTTATAGTTTTATTTTACCTTAATAGTCTTCATAGTTGGCATACTTAAATGCTTAAGTTGTTCCTCCATTTCTAAATCTTCTTCTTTTGATAATTTCCTAATCCTTCAACCTCATTTTGATAGAGGAATAGATAACAAACCAACAAATATAATAGAGTAATCCTCAAACCCATGAATTTGACCTGTATAGCAGAAAAAAGATTAGGAAATGCATAAAAAAGAATAATTGGGTCCGAACTAATTTTATAATTGAAAATGATTTTGCTCAAAGCATTTTTTACACTAAAAGTATTCTTAATAAATAACACAAACGGTTGAAGAGAACCACAAGAATCTTTAAACCAATATAAACCTTATTTTGAAAGTTGATCACCAAGCATTTTGAATCTAAAATACCTTAAACCTTTTTAGCTAAAGACAATTAACAATTCTATTTGCTTCTTTATAGATACGTTGACAATGTTAACTCAATTTTAAAATTTTGTTTTTATATTGAAAAATAAGTTCAATTCATACTAACGAAATCTCTTACTTTACCTGTAAATTAATGAAGAAAACCAAGTTTTAACTAGAATCCTTGTTACCAAAATAAATAAATAAAAAAACAAGAAAAGTACAAAGGATCTAGATCGAATAAGAGATTTAAAAAAATGATCCTTACTCTATTTCCCTCTGTAAAGAGTTTCAAAGTCAACGAAAAGCCAATGAGATTTGAAATGTCCATCCATTTATCTACTTTATATTAGTATATATTATTATAGAAAATATCAATATACCTATATATTGTAGAAAAAAATCTCATATATCCTATAAAATTAATTTTTAAAAAATATTTATTTTATATATGGTTATAAATCTAAGCTTTCAACTTTTCCAATTAAAAAATAATTCTACAATTAGTTATGCACAAAAAACTTTATCATATATTATGGAGAAATGAAAAAATTCAGATACGGTTAAAAAAAGAAAATAAGAAATTCAGCCAGTATATGATGATTAAGTATGAAAATTGACTCCTCAGTCCAACAGCAGCAACATAAAGAAAGAAGGTCAGTCAGGATAAAAGAAAGCCCAGTCCTCAGTCCAGCAGCAAGTCAATCAATAGAAAGCCCAATGTCCGTTCCGATAGCAAAGCCCAATGTGCAATCCAGCGCATTTGAGTTGGTCGTTCGGTAGCGGGTCGACAACGGACTAATTTCGTTCTGATCGATTCCCATTCGGGGTAACTTCGTCAGCTCGACGAAGCCATGCGAATTTGTGGTAAAGGGATTAAGCAGGACAAAACCTTAAAAAATACTAAAAAATAATTTTGCAAATTCATAATTTTTTTTTAAAAAAAATATAATAATAATTAATATACAAAATGATTGAGTTTAAACGATATAATAATAGTAAACCAACTTAAATAAATAAATAATACTAGAGCGCCGTTATAACCAAGTACCAAACTAACTAGCTAAATTGTACTAAAACAATAAAATACAAACTTAACGTAAAAAAAACAGCTTGAAGTATTAAATGAAATACCATTATCTTGTCTTTATCTTCATTTCATTATATCAAATATGCCTTGATATTCTACGTTAGAAGATGTCTGTCTTGATAGTGGTTGAGTTATCGTAAATACATTAATTAAAATTTTATAATCTTGCTGCTTGTAAATTTCGTTTATATTTGGAATAAAAAAATATTTTTCTAAAAATGCATTGAAAATTTGGAATGAAATATCACATTTGTTTTGAAAATCCATCTTGCTAGAAAGATATAATCATATTAGAAAATAAATGAGTGGATAATTTTGTTAATTATTTAAAAATAATGATATATATTGTTATTAAAATTTGCTTAAGAAATAATTTAGTCATTAAATTTAATTTAATTTATAAGCTAATCTGACTTCATTTTATAAAAAAAAAAATTGGGTAATTTGAAGAATAAATAAAAAATAAAATTGTAAATATTTAAAATAGGATTAATGAGATAAATAAAACATTCAATATTAAAGCGTAATTTATTTAATTCAAAATGCATTTAGTATTTTCATATAGATTACATGATAATTATATATAAATATAATAAAAACATATTTAAAAAATTAGAAATAAAATAGTTAAAAAAAAAAGTTTAATATATTAATCATATATCATAATAATTATTATTTTAAAACCTTATGCCATAAAAGCTCCAAAATATTGAATTTTATAGATAAATATTTGAAAATACCGATTCTTAAAACATTCTTAAAGTTAAATAAAGATGTTGGTAATAACTACGAGTCAAATCCATATGAGCCATGAACCAAAAAGGTCAGCCAAAGTTAGTTTCGTTTTATTCAGATCTTAGAATTTTAATATAGCCATAAAAATTTGAAATTTAAACGTGAGGCCCAAGCATCGAGATTTCAATGTATTATCATTCTTAACTCCAAAGCATAAAAATAAATAAAAAAAAATAATGGCCCAACATTTAAAATGTCTCTATTCACAAAATGGATCAAAATTCGGCGGATTGAGAGAGATGATGCATCTAAGATCCATATGCTATGCCCCGAAACAAAATGTGGAGTGAAGTTGATGTTGTCAAAATACCAGAATCCATGGTATTCATATGCAAAAAATTAGAAAATATCTGTAATCCATATTAAATATTTGGTTAAAAAACCCCAAATAATCAAAAAATTGTAAATCTAGCATTCCTTATGTTTTTCTTAAAAAATAATTTTTTGGACAAAAAATATTATTTTCATTTTATGTATTTACATAATTTCTTGAAAGAAGATGTTATTTACAAAAAATAAGAAATGTATTTTTATTAAAATATGGTAAAAAATTGATGGATGGTCAGATTTCCAAAATTAGGTTTTAACAGCCTCACTATTATGCTATTATAGATACAAAGCTCAAGCCCATATACTATAGATACAAAGCTCAAAAGTCATATACCAATAAAGAAGAAATCCATGAACTGAGTCATCAACCACAAACCAGAGACAACAACTTCTAAATTCATTTTTAGCTTTGGTAAATCACCAATGGCCAATAATGATAAACATGATAAACATGAGATAAGGTACACAAATGTTGGTTGTTTGGTCATATATTTAATTAGGCCTTAGAATTTATTTTTTTGGATCAGATATTCTTTAATAATGTGTTTCGTGCACCGAAATATGTTAAATATACGTGGGGTGAAGCGAATGGCCAGTAATGTCTAGTGAATTGATATGTGCGTGTGACGCGTAATTTGTGTGACGTGTCGTATGGCGATGGGTGGCAGTGCGGTGTTGAAGCCATTTGTTTGATATCGACCGGCTGCATTGATGATATAAATATATTTGAGTTGAAACAACGTTAAATGACATTAAAGCAAGAAAGTTTAGAAACGAATTTAGACATATTGCCGAATATGAGCATCTATTCCTTATCCTAGAGCAAAGTTGATGATTTATGCATATCTACACTTTGCGTCCTCCCCCTTTCAGGACTCTTTCATACCCTTTTCTTCAAAAACAAAAACCCTAGATCCTAAGTCCTACACTTGCCAAGTAGCAAAACTGAGAGACTCTACATTTAGCAAGATCCATTACTAGGTTAATATAAATGTTTTAAAAATATGATTAGATATTAAAGCGGAAAAATTACTGGGAGTGGCAATTGATATCAATGATGCTTAATCATGTGGGACTTTTAAATCGTTTAAGGTAAATTATTATATCTCATTGACCAGAGCTCGATATTGTTAATTATTATATCTAGTTGATGCAATAAAATATTATGTTTATTATGTCCCAAGTTGACTTGCACTTAGTCGAGATAATGTCAACTATTATCTGATAGACAACCTTAAAACGATGCTCCAAATATTATATCTTATCGAAGCAGGAATATTGCAATTATTATATTACATTGTGAGCTGCCAGCCAAAGTAGAAACTTATTTTCAAAAATTTCCATTCGCGAAAATATAATAGCGCTCCATAATTTTGTCACAAACAAAACAATTCAAATATACATTCATACAAAATCACCATTTGATCCATGTATAGTCAAATGAATAAAAAAAAATCAAAGCTTTAGAAACCAAATGATGTATAATTCAATTCAAAACTTTTTACCATCAAATGACATAAAACAAATACTTATCTTGGAAAAATCCTTTATTAGTATTCCTTACTTCAAATGAACACTTAAAAACAACCAGAAGAAGCTAATATGAAGAATCGATAAAATATTTCGTACTTAGGATAATGGGAGGAACTATAAATCATTGCTTATTCCTATTTGAGAATCTGGCGGTTTATAATTTCCAATATTATTAATCATAATAATATTTTAAACATTATAACTATTACTAATTTAATTAATGAGTTTCAAAACTTTTATAAAAGTCGAATTTCTTATGAATATGATTTCAAATGTTTATTTATCTCATATTCTTAATTAAATCAACCACTCTACTAAAAAAACATTATTATTAATATATTTCATATCATATTGTTCCCAATATTTATCTTAATCATGATATTATCTAATTAAATTAGCAAAGATTAGCAAATATCTACTTGTTAAAGCTATGTAAATACTTATTAAATACATATAGCTATAAAATTTTAGTTTTCAAACTTATCATATTTGTTTATTATTATTCTTCAAGAATTTATAACCAAATATTTACTTCTCTTTAAAACTAATTAAAATATTTACAAACGTTGTTTTAAACATTCATCATTACCTAAATTTTTAGGCATACATATACATAGGTTTCCTAAGCCTAGTTTATGAAAGTTTTAAGACCTATTTTTTTATATATATTTAATGATGTTAACCATAACATGTCTCTTTTTGCTTTTACTACATGCCCAGTTTTGTCTTTTCAATTTCACAAATCAAATTATGCTAAGATTCCTTTTGACATTTCTATCTAACCTACTTTTACACCTGCTTCATCTCTTCCGTTCCTGCTTGTCTCATTTTTATTTATTTTATCTATTTCTTAATGTGGTCCCCTATTTCTTCGGTTTGGTAGGATGGTCCATACCTTTTCATTCTTTTTTTTTTCTCTTTTTATTCACAGTGTCAAAGCCTACAATGGCCCCTAATAATTTTCTTTTATCTTTTTTCGTTCTCATTCTTATTCTCAAAACAATTTAGTACAATAACATTAATCATTATTTTATTTTATTTTAAGAATAATAGTAAAATCTAAATCTGAATTTTTTAGTGTTGATGCAAGCTTACATCGAATTAAAGAATCTACATCAAATAAATTTAAAAAAATAAATAACACTGATCTTACCTTTTGAATTTCTTCTTAAACCCTAGATTTGAGGTCTTATGTCTTCTCAAAATATTTTTCAAACAAAAGGACTACATAGAGAAAAACAAAAAGATTTTTATCATTAACAATATAATTTTACTTTTTCTAAAATGAATATAGGAGAAATCTCACCTTAAAACTTTTCTTCAAATCCTAGTTTTTAGATTGTTATGGTCGGGAGAGGCTAGCAAAGAATATTAATATATTTTTATTATTTGTTTTTATTTATACTTAGGATTTCTGGCCCATAATGAATCACCAATATGCCTTTCATAAACAATTACTTATTTAACTTTAAAATACTGGTATCACAAGATGACTATAATGTCAAGGGACGAACCAGTGGACAAGCCCCTGTTGCTACTCAGTGATATATCTCTTTGATTCCAGCTGAAGCGCATAATGCTAATACATGTACAATTCTATCTTGTACCAATACGAAGAAGGCTTGTGATCGGTGGATACTTGACTTGGGAGCCTCTGACCATGACTTATGATGAAAAGGATTTGTCTCAACAAAAACTTATCCAGTAATTGGAGCTGGCATTGTGGTGTTATCACCTAAAATACCTTCATACACTCTTCTTGTGCCTTCCCTTTCCCATAAATTATTATTTAGAAATAAATTACAAAAATCGTGTTGTGTAATAATTATTTACTTTCATGACTACTTGCTTCAAGATAATCCACTAAGGAGATTAAAGATAATCCCATTAATTAAGGAGATTATTGGGCGTGGTACTGAGAAGGGGGGACTCTACTACTTAGAAGATGTCAAGAAGGGTCATGCATGCCAAGCTGCCCATCAATCTGAAGAGGATCGGAGAAAATCTGGCTTTAGCACTGTTAGGGAGTCAGTTATTATTAACTGTTGAATAAAAAAAATCAAGAATACTTACTCATTGGTCCCGAATAGCTTCCGAGCGAAAAACCACCGAATCGACGTACGCCTTCAATGCCTAAACGCAAGTATTCCAATTACAGAATCGAAATCTCTTCAACAAATCAACACTTTTTTTCTCAGGCAAAGTCAATTATTTTCTCGGCTTTCTGCAAATCCTTATCAACTATCCTCTCACGCACGCTTGATCGTACACAAGAGGCTGGCAAAGAAGCTCTGCCTAAGACAACCGCCTCAACTTCCTAGTATACTGCCGCCCAAATTTCCATGTGGGTGACCCAGCCCAAGTCCAACATATTGGCACTTAGTTCGTTATTGGTTTGTTAGGACTTTTTCGCGAACTGTTTGTATATAAGCTGAGATTGCTCGATAATAACACATGAGAATTCTTCTCTCTCATCTAGTTCGTGATATGGCATCAGAGCATGTTGACTGCCCATTTGAGTGCTTCTACACCTTCAACATCTGGATGGAGAGATTACTCCACTTCCTGTTTACAGCAGGTGTGTGCTGTGGGTAACAATAATTCTTTCATTCCCTAAAATCAGTATATGGGTAATAGATTCAGGCGCCAGGCACATTTGTGCTAACTGACCAATATTTGGAAAACTTAGGAAAATGGCAAACCTATGTTACATTGCCCAATCATACCACCATTCCGATTCTTTTCTGTGGGGACATTAAACTTAGAGAGAAGTTGATTTTGAAAGATGTTCTACACATGCCTGGTTTCAAGTTTAATCTCCTCTCTGTCAGTGCACTCACTACCAATTCCAGTCTTGTAGTCTTGTCTTCGGATCCTGATTTTGTTATTCAGATTTGAGGATCATGAGACGATTGGCAAGGTAAAAGATGGAACGACGATACGTATTGAGGTTGCTACATTGGATGCCATATCTCCAATCAACTTTCTGCAAATAAAACTTTAGCTCAACTGTAAGCGATCGTCTTGGCCATCTGTCTATGCAACGATTACTAATCTTGAAAATGTTTTGAATTTTTTGGGATTATAACAACAATAAAACCTTGCTTCATTTGTCCTCTCTTGCAAAGCAAAAAACGCTTCTGCTTTGTTGCACATAACAGTTTGGCGGCTGCCATTTGATCTTATACACTGTGATATATAATCCATTTCATTACCCTTCGCATAATGGCTACAAGTTTTTTCTTACATCAGTTGATGATTGTACACGTTTGTTGGGTATATTTGATTAAAGGTAAGATTCGCAAGAATGATGTAAATCATCATATTCCCCGGTTTTACAATATGATTGCCACTCAGTTTGATGTTGTTTCGATCAGATAATCCAAAGGAACTAGCATTCTCAGATTTTTTTTTCACAAACTGGAACTCTACATCAGTACACACATGTGTGGAATGTCCTGAGCAGAACTCTGTCGTTGAAAGGAAGCATCAACACTTTAATGTTGAGTCGTGCTTTGTACTTTCAGTCCTGAGCTCCACTTCAGTTTAAGAGTTTTGTACTAAATACATCACATTTTTTTAAAAAATTAAATTAAATTAATGTTGGTTGCAAAAATTTCCAAATAGAAATTTTATCGCTCTAAATATTAACGCCGGGTTCAATCACGCAGGTTCTAAGCAACTACAACGGCGGCTTTTGAACAGTTAATTGCGCCGCCGAGAACTGGCTGCTTTGATTAGCTCAATTGCCGCTGACAACGCCGGTAATCAACTAGTCCAAACGCCGTCGCTCAATCCACGCACCCTCAACCATCCAAAGTTCTCGTTCGAACGCGCAATTGATTGGCGAAGCTTTTCGCCTGCGGTTTTTCTCCCCATTCTCCCCTTCTCTCGCTTGCCTTCTCCTCTTCTCCTCCCCCCTCTCGTCCGGCCATAGCCTCGTCCGATTGTTCGTCCCTGCGGCCGAAGCTCTCTCTCCGGTATCGCCCTCCGCCCGGTTCCACAAGCTTTACCTGCCGATTTTCAAATTGTCGATAATTTTTTTTTCTTCATATTTTCGCTCTTTGTCGCTCTCTCTTTGACAAACATCCATGTGTATGCAAACATTGCTTGTAGTTCATCGGTTGTTCTTCCCGGGGCTCTCGATTTGTTTCAACTACTTCCGGGTTTTGCTGATTCTTTTGATATTCCGATGTCGAGTCGTCCGAGATTTATTCGAGCTTGTTGGTATGTTTATATGATTTTAGTTTGTGGTTTGGGGTGATTTCTCCTGCATCAGAGGTTGAGGATGAAATTGCATTTGATAACTGGTTCGAGTTTCATTTTCTTGATTAATATGGTTTTCCAATTTTTCGGCTTTCTTTTGTATTTTGGGTTTGTGGAATGCTGGATTGTTGTAGGATTACTTCAAGATTTTTCAAAGTAATTATTATTCTGTTTATTTATATTTAGAGGTTTTCATTGATCGCTTATTAATAAGTTTTCCCAATTGAATGAAGTCTTATATGACCAAGGAATATCTATGTTAGAATTAGAAACCCCAATTGGAATAAGAGAAAGCCAAGATTCTTATTCAATGAATAATTTTAGTATTTATATAAGATTATTAGAAGAACTTAAAAGGAAAACAAATAAAATAAAATATCCTATAATTAAGGGAAAAATAAAAAAACTGATTTATTAACTCTCTTTCAAATATTAACTCTCTCCTATCAAATATCTCCTATTAACTCTCTTCAATAATCATATCTCATAATTAGCTCTCTTCAAATATCTCATAATTAACTCTATTCAAATATTCTTATAAACACTCTTCAAATATTCTAATATACCCTCTTCAAATATTCATATAAACACTCTTCAAATATTCTAATCAACTCTCTTCAAATATTCTAATCAACCCTTTTCAAAATGAACTATCTAAAAGCCGCCGTTCGAACGGCGCAATTGACTGCCTAAGTTTTCGGCCAGTATTTTTTCTCCCATTCGCTTGCCTTCTCGCTCCTCTTGCTCATGACCTCATAAAAAGCTAAGTATCGGAGTTCGATTTGCATTTACTATTATCAAGTCCCCTTCAAATTGTCGCCTCTCGACCGTCATACAAGGCTCTTTTTCCTCATCATCCATCTGGGTTTCTCTAGCAATCCAAGCGCGGAGGGGGTTTTCCTTCCTTTATTCTATTCCGACATTGTTCGGGTGAATGAACGGAAAATTTCAAAGATATTGGTGGGTTACCAAAAAACCGATACAAATTTTGGTTTTTCTATTACTTTACTCATCTTTATCTTTAGCCGATAAGGTATAAATTATAATGTCGAGTAGGGGCATGCGAGATATTTTGTTATTTTCTTTTGAATCTCTTTGATAGTCGATCTCATGGATAAAGGTCAAGCCTATGTGATGATTGATTAATTCAAAGTTAACTTAAGCATTACTTTAGTGAGCTTGTAGCTGTCTTTTTTTTATAAATCCTCTGACTTTCATTTGTTTGTATGATATAGAGCCATAAACTTTTTCATTTTGTTTTCACATTTCACATGTTGTGCTGATATAGACTGCCATTTCATTTCTATAGATGTTGTACGTTGGTTTTACCTTTTATTATTATAGTGAATTTTGAAGTTCCTTTTTGTGTAAACCAAATGCATGTTAATTTCACCGAAGACATCTGTCGGTAGAGTTGCAATTT
Organism: Tetrastigma voinierianum; assembly: GCA_016808115.1. Classification (NCBI taxonomy): domain Eukaryota; kingdom Viridiplantae; phylum Streptophyta; class Magnoliopsida; order Vitales; family Vitaceae; genus Tetrastigma; species Tetrastigma voinierianum. The sequence goes on from JAEQBH010008415.1 coordinate 31,754, forward strand.
TCTGTGACAAGACAAATATATGATGTGATGTGTTTGCCGTGAAGACAATGCATTGGTCGGCCAACAAGAAATGGGACATAATGGGTGGTATATGCTTTGGAAATAGAGGGTATTTAGTCAGAAGTTTGGTGTTTAGATCCAAATTTGTAGTATGAAATTAATATTATTAATTCCCGGCGCTTTGTTATGTCTATGATAATTTTTAGATATGCTTGTTGGTTGGTTGGTTGTTGCTTTACAATTTTTGAATAATATGGGAAAGATGTATGTTCATTTGGGTATCTCTACTATCCTCCTTTCAAAGAGTGTTTTATTTAACATAAGGTATCTCTACAACTCATGAGACTTGGAAATGCTCTATTTCAATAATGTTTCAGATTAAACTTGAATGATAGTTTGCTCCATGGGCAGTAATGGCTTCTCATGGCTTCTCATTGGCAATAAAATCAAATACTATATTAAATTAGAAATCATTTTAATCGTGTTAAAAATGATTGAAATGGAAGGGTACTATAATTGTTTTATTTATGATAAAGTTGATCTGATATCAGGCTAATGACCTCTCATATTATTTAATTCATGTGACACCATTATGTACAGGTGAAATATGTCTGTTTCAACAATTCCCGTGATATGTTACTATAATGGACAAATAGTGAGGACTAAAACAGCGTTTCCATTATGAGGGAGCGAAACTGTATTGCGCCTCCGAAGATACCGATTGAATGCATCGCTTTCAACAATCGTTGATATGATATACTCAAAGACAACCACGATGTAAAGGAAGGTTCAAATTAGTACTCATTTGTGGCATCCTCTTAGAATGGAAATAGGTTCCAACCTTTTCCAAAGCAAGGGATATAGAGTATACGAAATGTTGGATCTAGTTAACACAATAACTATTGAGGAAATTGAACTGCACATTAAAGTTGTTCGTGGTCAAGGCAACACCAAATCAACTCCGGGTGGTCATGAAGATTTATTCGTTTCGCGACCATTGGCTAATGCTGCACAACTGCTGATGTTGTGGCCTAGTAACGGCGTAAACCTGGATACGTGACCAGATGGAGATGATGATGACAAAGGTCGATGAAGAAGGTAATGGTTTAAGACAAGTAACGGTTTAATGTGCTGGAGATGATGACGATGTTGACGTTGATGGAAATGCATTCTCCTTTGGAACTTTTAACCAAGTTTTGGAGAATGAACAAGGGATATATGTCTCAGCACAAGCACCATCTTGTGATGTATCAAATCACCTAGATGATGATACATTGGATGAGGCATCCCCTGGTAATTATTACTTACCACCAACGCCTCAATTTGAACATGTAGAGAATATCGAATGCCACAGTAAGTTGTCGGATTCCATGGGTGCAACAGAGTACCTGGATGTTCGAAAGGAGAATTCGCTATGGGCCAAGATTTTAATTCGAAATCTGATTTGCAAGAGGTTGCAAAGATTTACTCAATTACAGACACCATCAGTATGTCGCTGTTGCATCTTCAAAAAATTGCTCGCTTTAAGATGTAAGAAGGCGGAAGAATGTCACCTATTCCATGGAAGCTTCGTGCAATGGTTGAAAGATACTGCTATTTGTTATCAACAACATATCGCCGCACTTTGTCAATCCTTGTTTGAACTCCAGACCATCACCAACTAGACTCGAAATTGGTCAAAGTAGGTCATATAAAGGCACTAATTAAGCGCACAATTCATCGTTTCATGGTCGTTATTCAAGCAAGTGTGATGGAGAAATGGGGATATCAAATATCATACAAAAGGCATCGATGGAAAGCATAAAAAGCAATGGTCGCTTGTCGGTACTTTCGCCATATACAAAGAGTTGCCCTGTTTGTTCTTCGGCATGTAGCAATCAAACTCGGTTATTTGCGGATTGAAAACACTTGAAATTAATATGCCAAACACCGATATTACAACGCGTGTTCTCGGTCATTCAAGCTTATCTATTGAAGGTTCCACCATTGTCAGTCCCGTAATTAGTATCGATGGTAACATTTATATAGGAAGTATAAAGGAAGTATTGATTGCTACGGGTGTGACTCGAAATAATCGCTTGTTTCATCAAGTATCAGAATTACGTATGGGCGCAGAATACCGATAGTCGGGATGGCTCGGCATGCATAAGAAATACAAAGGACTCAACGGACGGGAATTTGCGCTATATCCGACATCGTATCCGTATCATGGCAAAGAATGTTCCGATCCTCATCTTGGCTTGGCCGCACCATCGCCTTATCACAGATTATGCACGCGCCATTTTCAAGCAATTTCATGACCCGCTCAAAGACAAACATTTTGAAAATTTTGGATGCGTAGCACTTTAGCGAGCATTTAACGCAAATTCAATACACATGAATACAATTGGAGAATTAACTCGGCACTACAATGGTTTAGGTCGGGCCCCATTCCAAGTGCATGGGCTCTTTCACACGACTCCGAGGTCGAAGATATGGGTTCATGACAACCAATATTTCGTGAGGGTATTTAACAATGTCCTAAAAGGAGCTCGTGAGCTCTACCAAGAACTCGCACCAAGATCGCCGACCTTCAGCCTTAACGGTTACTGCTGCAAGAAGGGGAACTAGTGCTAATAGGATTGGCATCCTGATGAGCTTGCTCACCCCGTATGTTGATGCGCAGATCCGGGCCTCGTGTCAGAAAAGGCAGTGTTCGATGGAAATAGTGCTTTACGACCACGTAAAGGGCTTATTCCATGTCAAGTCAAGGAGAGGTCGAACTCATCGTCTGAACTTACATGAAAAAAATTGCACGTGTGGAAAGACACTAATACATGGGTTCCCATGTAGCCATATGATAGCAGCATGTCAGCATCGATGCGTTGATTTTCGTTTGTTTGTGGAGGGCTACTACACTACTCAGGCCTCCTACTATGAGACATTGGCGCCTTTTCCACCCAATATTCAATGAAGATGAGTGGCCTCTTTATGGTGGTCCGGACAGGCTCACTGATTCATCGTTAACAAAGACGGGAAGTGGATCGCCCTATATCAACCCATGCATAATGAGATGGACGCTAGGAGGGAAAACACTGGACACATGCGGTTTGTGCAAACAACCGGCCACACCGTCGCTTCAAGAATAGAAATCAAGTTTAGTAAAATGAATTTGCAATGGTCAATATACAAATGTAGCCGCTTCCCATTGGCTATGAACCCAACTGACAAATTCCATGGAACTACTATTATATCTTCAATATATTCTACTCTCTTTAAAGTTCAATGATCGCATATTATCATCTATTATTGTCATGTTATGGAACTAATAAGGGGTTTTGATTAGTACATTATCTATTTTATCTGAAACTGTTTTCAGCTACATTAGTTGTTTACGCTTCATTATGAGGTAACTTACACTTGATTGACTCAAAATGGGCCTGCAGAGCATTTCTGGTTGTTTCCCCTTATTTTCCATTACTGCTTTTTCTAACAATTTCCTTTTTCCAGGTTGTTGTATAATAAAATATACTACTTTCTATGCATCTAATTTCTTCTCGCATCCGATTCTCGCACGCTTTTCCCTGTGCATTGCATGATGATGCCATTGGCATGCCATTTCAGGAACCACAACAGCATTCAGCTAGATAGATCGATCCATGATCTAATCTCGATGTTTTCGTATTTTTTACAATTATGTAACTCGTTAACTCATTTATTCATTTTTTGTTACTTCATCATTGGTTACTGCTTACTTTTCCGATCAAATGCGGGTTGTGCAAACAACTGGGTCACAATCGTCGTTCTTGTAGGAACATGAAATCAAGTTTGATTAGTTCATTATCTATTTTATCGAAACTGTTGTCGCTACATTGGGCTTATGGTTCGCATTTGTTCTGTTCTTTGTGGTTTTTGGTTTATAACATGTTTTTTTCAGATCGATCAAGCCTCTGGCTTTCTGATTGTTATTGCCGCCTCGTGAACCAGGTAGTGAGCCCTCGTGATAACCCACGTTGGAACTACGCTATGACCCGATGCTATTCCTATCTATGTTTAGTTCATATTTCCAAATTTTCAGATGTTCAAAGTACGCCTATGAGTCGGTTGGAAGAGGTGACCTGAGTTGTTTGTATTTACCATTTGTGTGCTTTTATTTTCAACTTTTGTCATGGTATTAAATATGATGCCGTTGTTTTCTTAGCAAAAATATGAATGAAGACCTTTTACTCTTTGAAAGGAATTAGAAAGAACCTAATAAACCATCAATTTTCTACCAAGTTTGTAAGTTAAAAATTTGTGGTCGCATGTATTTAGTGTATGGAACATGTAGTGGCATGTTTTAAACCATCAATTTTCTAACCATCACATTTGCACTGCCTTGGCATGTTTTAGCATATATACGCTGAACAGAGGAAGACACCACTTCATGTGATTCCAAGGCGAAGCCTTGTGGTTCTTTGGTGGTGGAAAATCTAGTGAACATGGGTGTCTTAGGTGAAGTGTTCTGATTTGGGCCCTTTAATTTGGTATAAAAAGAAGGGCATAAATAGGTTAATAATTGCACCCAAAAGTGATCATTATGAATCATCCACACATTTTTTCTTCCATCTTCACATCCAATTAGAGGAATTTAAGGCGCTTAACAGGAAGACACCTCTCATCTTCTCGTATTTTTATCAAGATTCTCTCTTCCGTGCTGGTAAATTCATAGGCTTATCAAGGTGATCGATCTCTATTTATATAGGCAGTGCTTTATTATGATGATGCTTCTTTAAAACCCCTCGCTAACTTCTTCTTACTTCCCTGCCTACAGTGAACTGTTTATACATTCAAGATCCGCTTGCCGAATGAGAAACTCAGTGATCCATCGATGCAAGACTCGTTTGAATCTATTTTCCCCAAAGTCAATCTCAAGAACACACGATTCTCATTCAATTTCTGCACATCCATTGGGCTTGGTGGCATCACAGAAAAATCTGCGAGAATATTTGTAAAATATGCCCCGCCTCATCATGCAACAACAAAAAAAACTGTGCATATGATATGAAGCAAGTATTTATAATTATATTTGCATTCGTGATCTATCCAGACGCTAGCTTTTTCTCCCATTTTTTATGTAATTACATGTAACGTGCACAACCCGATTCGATATAAAAGCAATGGTCGTTAGTTTTTGATCATTTCCCAATAATTTGTCATTTGAGCCGCTTAATCATTAGTTTGCTCAGATATGTCCGAATAAAAATCATGTACATAAGTTAAGGCCTACTTCGAAGTTCTAATAAAACCACAAATATAACACATATTTACGACCATCGTCACTTTTGAAAATAATTCCATAACTCGTCGTGCATTTTAAAATTGATTTGTAAGGCACTAAACACCATCACCGTGATAACGGGATTTTGCATAGAACCTCAACCTTGCAACTCATAGTACCTGGGTTTTTTCCTTCTTATTTGAATATAATGTTGCTCAGGTTATTTTTGTATGAAAAGAAATCCACAAGAATACACAAATGTGTTGCATCGCTTATATGACACTTGGTGAGCATATTTTGACATGATCCCACAATATTACTTGAATATGATACTAATTTTAAGTGGGTTCAGATTTTAGAATAGTTTAAAATTATGCTCATGTCAATTCATGTAACATGAATAAATAGGTGATTTCCACTCTTGAATAATTTTTCCTGTGAGCTAGTCTCAAGTATTAATGTGAGTAGATGGGAATAATGTCCGGGAGATGGCCCATCCCTAATCCAACCTCTTAGGATTACATATCTAGAAGTGGATTATGAATTACAATCATATCTTAAAAAATAAAAATTAGCCTAAAATTGATGTTTGTATACTTTATATCAAAATTATTCATTGATAGCTCAAGTGGTTAAAGAGCTAGGGGGACATGGAGGGGAGAAGGCTAAGGTATGAGTCCAATGGGGATAAAATTATGGGAAATAGAAATTTATGAAGTAATGTAAAGTGAATAGATATGAAAAAAAATATTAATTATTAATTGTATTTTTATTATTAACTATTTTAAATGAAAAAATGTAACTTATTGATCAATAATCATTATAAATGAAATAAAAATAATAATAATCATTTTAATGGATCAAAATTAAGAATGACAAAGTATGAACAATTTTCTTCAAGTAATTAATGTTGTTTTTAGTAAACCCGATGGATAACTCATTTAGTTTAATCCAAATCAGACAACTCGACTTTGTCAGATGGATTTTTGGTGGAAATAGTAGGCATTACAATTATGATTTTTGTTCATAATTATGTAATGAGGCTTCATGCCCTAACTTTAAAACAGGTAATGTGTTATAATGTAAAATAAATCTAACTCATTTTCTTAAAACCCATAACAATCAAAAAACCATAAACCCTAAAACCCTTTGATGCTGAAATACCACAAGAAGGGGCACATGTAATAAAAATAAATCATATATAATTATAAAATCCTGGTCATGGTCAATGAGTCCCAAGAAGGCGCCCTAATAGTTCGCTTTAGAACGCGCCTAGAATATACTTACTATAAAGCAACAAAGATTCCGGGCGGTGTGAGGCGGCGCCGAGGAGCCGATGGAACAGAGAGCCGATGGAGCCGAGAGGTAAGTGGTGGATGAAGGTCGATGCACATGTCGAGTCCGAGGTCGCCAATTGGCTCAATTTACTCGTAGATGTCTAGTATATGGTCATCGACGTGACGGATGGCGATGCGTGAATGGGTAGTATGCAAGGTGACGGTCAATGTGTGTGGATACGGAATTTGGTGGGCGGAAGCGTGACGTCAATGTGGATACTTTATCGTGGTCTCGGCGCGATGACAATGCGCTATGACACGAACGTGGTCCTGAAGTGATTGTGTCACGCGGTAATCAATGTGGCGCTAAGGCGACGCGATCAACAAAGTGGCACGAATCTATGATGTGGGATGGTGAGGGTAAGCATGAGCAGAACAGTGCAGGCCAAACTCGCATCAAGTGTGCATGTACTGGCCGCCACTGCTTACGCCATGACCGCACCATCTCCAAAGACGACCGCGCTGTCCCTCTCGCTCCCTTCGCTCTAATGGGCTGCATACATGAGAGTCGATGACACTAGAGGCCTACTCGATGGTGCATTTGATGTGGATGCTCGAAGGCACTCCACGACACATGTTCTTCGCCGATCCGTCGTAACGCCGAACGGCAATATGGTATATGTCGCACATAGCACCAGCGGTAGCAAAACGAGACTGATCGACGATGTCAACCATGGCGGCGATCTGCGTGATCAAGATAAATAATTATAATTACATACTCTATTGATTAAAATTAGGTAAAATATTATATAAAAACGCTGATCCGACTTAACATAACATTCATACTAATGCAACAGAAGATGTAAACCTCATATCATCTCTACGAACCGCGGTGTCATAAAACGCCATGTAATATGACGATACCATCGCATGTATGGATCCCGGAAGTCCATCATACCCACCAAAGGTGAATGTATGACCTCGCCGATCGTGGTTCCCAGTGCTATGTACGAGTACGATATGTCGCCCAATCGCTAAGCAGGTCGCCCGCTGCATCGACTCTACGAGGATATCAGGAGCAAGCCGGAGGCATCTCCTCGATGCACCTCAACCGACGCAATACGCCCGACGATGCCACCAACAAGATCGAAACATATGAGTGGTGACATCGTGCGCCGATCTCCCGATCATTAAGACATCGGGAGCCAGTCAACCACCTCTCCGACGATCACGCTCATAAGACCTACACATTAACCATTAACGCCACTTTTATGTCAACAAGATCAAATTATATGAACCATATACTTTGTACCACATTAATTACAACCATACTTTTACATATAATTACCTAGTCCGAAGTCCGTATGCGCCTAGTCGATCTCGACATAGGAGGAGGACACCGACGGCTAAGTACCCGCGGGTCAAAGGTACTCTCCACTTACACCCCAATCTAAGAGCCGGCCTCGGGCCGCACTTCGGGCCGGCTCAGCCGAACGCCGCTCACCGTAATCCATCGTCCATATCCCAGCCACGACACCATCTACACGTCATCATGTAAGGCATGCAAATCTGCAGCCGATATGGTGCCGATCTCCCAAAACTGCCTGCCCACCGTGAAGCCTCTCTCCCAAGACCATAGCCGGTATACAATAAACATAAATGAAGCGATCTAATCTCATAGATGAAATTTTATGAACTTACAATAAAAAATATATACATACCTGGATGAGTGTAATACATTCACTACTGTCATCTATGGTCCAAGCCGCACGACATAACTTCTCGATATGTGTGTGCAAGCATCGCACCACCCCAAATTTATAGTCGATATCTCGCCAAATCACGGAGGCCGAGAAAGCACAGTGAACATGGACCCCCTTCTGTCCGAAACAAGAAGGATCCTATCAACGCTAATAAGAACCCATCGCCAAGACTCGCCAAAAGCGACCTCACGCGATCGTGTCCTCGGTGTCGAGAATCGCCGACATAACCACCGATGGAGATGGTCAATCCTTCCGAGCATCGGCCGGTGGTGACTGCGCCTCACCGCATAACGCCGCTTACATCAAGCATACATGTCCTGCCACTTCGCGGTCCGCTGACACTGAGGTCTAGGATGATAGCAACACTGTACGTGATCGTCATCTCACCAATCGACATGGAACGTGTGGGTCTCGGCCTCATCTCGACGAGACAGTAATGTTTGGCCAATCTATACGATGTGGCCTAATCCGCATATACCGTGAGAATCCCCACAAGGCGGATCACGCATGGACGAACACGGATCCATCCTCCATAGGTCGAGGAAGGCTCTCATCCGGCCGACGCAGGTCTGAGAACTTTCAGAACTATAATTAACGAAATAATAATGTTTATAATTCACTATATATATAATTAGAGATTAAAAATCTGAATGTTAATTCATGAGTAATAAATGCAACCTGACGCTTCTCAACAAAAGTGGGATCTGTGTCTGCCTTGCAATAACAAGACAAGATGGATCCAATGGATCAGCGGCATGTAGCCCTCTAAACAACATCATATATATCCCGGATGTCCTAAATAAACTATACATATTAGTAAAACACACTTTGGAAAAAGTAGCACAATAATTAAAGGAACTAAGGTTAGAAACTTTTATTTTAGCAAAAATTTATTTATTTTTATATAATGTCACTCATCTTGGATACTATAGGATTTACAACACACACACACACATCTAGCTTTTATTTCACATTGTGAACTCTTTAATTGTCATTAATCATTTCTTGGAAAGCAAGATTCAAATTATTTATTTAAAACTGATAAGATTTCTAAGAAGTCGCTATATCATTTCAAACCGGTCACAGACAATAACAAAAATTCAAAATTCAGCAAACCATCAAGGAGGAAGGTCATTCTTATAATTGTTGGCACTTTTAAATCAAGAGCATAATCTTCGGTTTTTGGCATAGTTTGGCTCAAGGAAAGGGTGATGAATTCAACCACAAAATAAGGGACAATCTTAGCTCCTAGCCTATTTGAAACCCAAAAATACTAAGAATTTAAAAATATATAAAAAAAAATTAATTTTCAGATTTCCGATTTCATCATGAAAATATAAATATATATAATTAAAATTCCTCCAAATTTTATATTTCTTAAAAACTTCTCCCAAGTCGGGAGGCTGCAATTACTTGCCAATAACCTATTATTCTTAAGAACAACCACATTTTGTACCAGTACATTGCACAACCTATAGCTCTCTTTCTATTTCTAATGCTTCTTTTAAACAAACCTTTGTAGCATACTTCATATTATAACAAAATAATTTTAGATGTGTCCCCAAAGTTTTGGTAAATTTCATTATCTCCAGTTTCATTCTTCTTTAAGGATCTCATTTTCCAACATATCTTCCTTCCAATTTAAATTGCTAAGGGTTTTAATTTTTGGAAATTTTGTAGTGGAGAATTTGAGGGACTCCAAAAATTAAAAAGGAGGGATCATTTATGATTTGACTAAACTTGATGTTACCTTTTTTTTTTGTGTGCTCTTAATGTAATTGGAATAAACTGGCACTTGAATCTATTCACATGAAATCAACTTTTCCTAGTTCCAACAATGCTCGAGCATGGATATGGTCCATGCTAGCTTTTTCTTCCATAAGTAGACTTTGAGCAGGTGGCTTATCTTAGCTCTAGATGCCAAGTCCACCTTTGGAATATTAGGTCGAGTTTGCTCGGGGCAGAGGATGAGGGTTTTTTTTTTTTTTGTTTTTGAATAAGTAGACTAGGTGATAGAGATGGAATGGGGTTTCTGTATAGGTGATGACTTAGATGTAATGAGATGTAGAGATAGGATTTGGTGGGCGTACTATTAGTGCAGGGAACTTATCGAGTATCCTTAAAATTTATGGGAATATCTTTAACAAATTCAAAGATCCCATTTTGATAATTTCTATTTAAGTGAGTAGCCATGAAAACATACTACCAATTTTTTTGTTTTTTGTGTGATAAATTCATGTCAACCTTGTACAATCAATCATCAATAAATGAGATAAATTCAGTCGTTTATACTTAGGGGCTGTTGTATTCCAAATGCGGATATCTTCTTTATCATGATACTTTTTATTAGATACTATGCATATGTTCAGGTTGTTGGATTTTGGCCGGGTTTGTTTGTTTTTTTCCCTTAGCCTCTCTGTTTGGCTCTAAATTTTTCTTGGTATACCCATGTACACTTTTTGATCAATCGACAGCTTCGAAAACGTGGTGTGTAAAATATACGCCATACGCGCAAGTGCACGCGTCGCCTCAAGCAATATAGTGTACCAGTGTACGAGCATCGTCCACAGGAAGATGAATTGACTACGCATTTTCGCTAGACAATATCCGAATAAATGGTTCTTAAGATGGAATTTAGATACTAATCGTAACTAAACTATTGGTTTCGTGAATTGATAATGTGAGCCTAGGTTAAATCTCCCGTCACATTCGATGATTATTCTCCTCTAAAGATGTTGTTATTCGATTGTTTATAACATATCAATGGCGCAGAGATCTGTTTAACAGATATCCTCTCTCGAGGTATATTCGCTTATTTCGTGAATAGAATCGAGCATATCTCTCTATCTCGACTCTAAGACTGTAAATGCTTAATGTTCAACTCAAACCACCTTCTCAGTTCAATATCCTATTACCCGACCGGCTAAAGGCCACTCTACCCGTATCCCTCGAATACCCTCATCTCGAATCTCTGGATCTTCAAGGTAAGTATGTTAATATTGGCCAGATATTATCATATAATTAGTACAGGTATAGAACGTATGTGATAAATAACAACAATTGATTAACATGAAAGATTAAATTCTAATCCATTTGCCTGCGATGTGGTTTGATGTAACTCCCAGAAAGAAGTTTAGAAACATCATGAAGGAAAGAAATAATATAATGCATTATGAAGAACATCCTCATGTGATCCATAAAATAATCAAACAATATGAAAAAATCCACATAAAGATCCAAGGAAATCCCTTGAAGTCCGTGTTTGCGTTCTCCACCCCGTGATCCCCGGCCATCATTCTTCGACACACCAGATCTCCCGGCCCTCGTGACGTAATGGGGATGAGATCCATACTTGAGCCGACGTCGCTGACGCGGATTATCGCGACGTGGTGATCGCTGACGTTGGGGGACGCCGCGACGCGGTGGGCGGGTCGACTTCAGAATAGCTGACCTCCACGCCGCGATTTGAGGACGCGCCTCGCGCACGGAGATCGCCGCGACGCGGGCGTAAAGCGTTTCCTTGCCTACCCTTATTGCTCCAAAGCTTCCAAAGATGTTCTTCTGCCTCATCAAGCTCCTCAGATTTCAAAAAATAAACACTTAATAAGAGATCTAACACCAAACTATAAATAATGCCAAAACAACATGAAAATGCGATCGACGCTGAGTGTAATCTGAGTGTTTTAAGCACTCATCACACCCCCAAACTTAATTTCTTGCTTGTCCTCAAGCAAGAACTGACTCTAGACAAGGACACACACACTCGACACCATGCAACTAACACTAAGACAATGTGTGCTCATGCTGAAAAATAATGGATCAATTTGGACTAATTCGCATACTCAATGTTTTGCTCGATGTTCAATGAAGGCATACATATACTTGACTTTCGGTAACTTCGATTGAAGTAGGTGAAACTGACTAGTGCATCAACTCCCATGGTATTCAATGGCCATTCCCAAAACCCCTATGTGCTCATGGTGGATGGCCTTAATATGCCTAAATTCGACACCCCCAAACTTAAGTTCAACTTAATTTATTAGGAAGAAGCGAATCAAACAAGGATACGAACTACACCCATTTATTCATGACAACAAAACTAGAAATTTCTATGCAACAAAAGCAAAGGAAAGAACCTAGTGCCAAGAAGTTTTAGTTAAGTGTCCTCAGAATGGTTCCATTGGTGACTCTCACCGCTGGTTAAGGGCACCGTGCATTCAATTCCCTTCAACCACTCTAACACTAACCAAACTCAATGGGCCCTAGGTTGCGCGGAATCCATCCATCTTCTCTGGGTCCCATATAACGGGCAAGGAAGTCACGACTCCCTACACTGGCTCAGTGGCACAGTTTGATAAATTTCCTCAGATCGCGTCTGGATTCCGATTGGATGATCCCGCTTATTCCATACTTCTCATACCTATTTTTATCATTTTTCTTTCTTTCTTTTTTCTCTTTTTCTTTTTCTATTGTTTTGTATTTTTCTGGGTTGGGGGCTCAATTTAAGTAAACTTTTTCATTAGGTGTCCTATCACTAATGGTCTCGAATCTCCCAGTCAAGTTGAACTCTAGTGGTTGTTCGGCCTCTATGCATACTCGCAAGTCACTAATGTGTGTGTGCGAGTAGGTCTTGAGACCGGGTGTCTTGCCTACCCGGAATTAGTTCACTGGCCCTTTTCACTTATTCAACCCACTCACGAGTATCACGCAGCTATATGCCTCAGAACACTTCTATAGTGCAATCAATCCAAAATGATCCTCAATTTTTCAACAGGACATACATGTATGCAACTATCACTATATGCAAAATGAGGATGTATGCAACAACTAACAAATGATTCATCAATCATAAGCAAAATGCAATGCACAAAACTCAAACAAGACCAAAACTCAAACAATACCTAAACACTACTTACGCATGCATGCGCATCAAAATAAAACACAACTCATATAATGGCAACTAAAATGCTATAAAACTACTAACACCAAACAATGGAAACAAACAATGAAATAAAACATAACAAAATACCCCTCCCCAACAGTTATCCAAAGGTCCCACCGGTAATATAAAAATATAGAAGGTAAGCGGTACTCCCGAGATCACCGCGAGGCGGTGGCTGGCTGGTGGAATGCGCGTAACTGCGAGCCGGGCCCGCATAGCCTCGGCCGCCGGTAGAATGATGGCCCGGGATGGCCAGGACCAGGCGCATGTCAACACGCTAGCGTCTCCATGTCCCGAGTAACGAGGACTCGGTGCCCTCGTGTCTCATCCTGCACGCGCCAAAACGCCGCCGAGTGAGAGCACCGGTCCTCACATCTGGGGAAGGACTAGAGGGACCTAGTCGCCCTCGAGGTCAGCCGGGTGGAGGTGGTGGAGGTCGAGACGAGGGCTGGCCAATGTCCTCCTGGGTGTCACCCAGGAATCCATAGCGAGCCCTATAGTCGGGAAGCTCGTCCTCGTCTGAGGGCTCATGGCCCGAAATATAGACTCCTCAGTCAGGACACCGTGTGTCCCGCTTGACCGATATGGCCTTGATAGGATGAAGTCAGCCTCATTGTCGCCATATAACCCGCTTGCTTGCACAAGCCGAAGATCGTAAAAGGGTGCCCTGTGTTTATTTTCATCCCTGCTATGGAGGATAAGATCCCCGATAACTCGCCCAACGCCAAATGGTATATCCCGTGAAAATAGCGAGTTTTTCGAAAGCAAGGAGCGCCGGCGCCACCACACACATTCGCCTCGCCCAGATAATGCGGGCGATAGCATGCCACACCTAGGGAATGTAGGCCAAATGCTCGCCTTGAAATTCTATCACAAGACCCGCTTATTTATCACACTACCCCGACTCTTCGTCAACACTCTGGATGACCCTTACGGTCGTGGTGCTCAAGTGAGTCGATCAAAGGCCCTGGGATATGCTCGAGGCCATAGTAGCTATTGACCACCACACAAGTTTCCACCAATACACCTCGCACCCACCTTTGGAGGACGGGAGGCGAGGTTGGCGTGAGAATTCCGAATCCACGCTATGGCTCGGGCGAGGGGTCGCACAAAGCACGCCAACCCGCCTCGATAGTTTTGCTTAAAAACTGGGCCGGGTGGTGAAACCTCTTTCCTAATAAAGGATCGGTTTCTTGCAAATTATGCTAAACCGATCCGCATCCGCTATTACAAACGCCGAGCAAGTCATATGGAGCCTGGGGCCTCACCGGCCCGACCAAGTGTGGTTTCGCCGCTGTCGTACATCCCACCCAGACAAAACTTCAAACACCTAATGTCGTGCAATACACACTAAGTGGGACTCAAAAGCTACTTAAGACTTAACACGACCCAAATATGACTCAAAGTAATTTGAAGAACCTAGTTAACTAAATGAAGACTCACAAGGACTCTAGACTAAATGAAAACACCGAAAATAAACCCTAGCCTATCGTACCCTTAAACTAGAATTGGCTACACAGCAGGGAAAGGCCACTATGATCCAAACTAGCTACAAATGGTGACTTACGTTGGTTCGAAAGCAAGACGGAGGTCCTAACCCGAGAACACGAGCTCGGCTGTCCCCGAGCCGGCGAGCAGAGGAGCTGGTGGTTTCGTGGAGAGGTTTGTGCGAATAGCCAAAATGGCCTATCTTTTGGTTTAAAACTGCCCCACGTCATGACGGTAGCGGAGCCACGCCGCGACAAAGTGACGTAGGAGCTTGACTCAGGCGACGCCGCTGACGCAGAACAATGTCGCGACGCGGGCGCAGACATGTCAAAACGACGCCGACGCAAAAATCCACGCGACGCGGCGTATTATCACCGACCAAATGACGCCGCGACGCGGCGGACCGTCGCCACGACGCGGCAGAAGTTAATGACCCAATGACGCCGCGACGCGGAAAAATCCACGCCGCGACGCGACGCAGGGCTTCATAAAACTGACGCCGCTGATCGCGAGAATACCGCCGCGACGTGACAGAGGAGTGTTAAACTGACGTCGCGACGTGAAATCACACGTCGCGACGTGACAGAGAGCTCAAAAAATGACGTCGCGACGTGAAATCTCACGTCGCGACGTGGCAGAGAGCTTCAAAAAATGACGTCGCGACGTGAAATCTCACGTCGCGACGTGGCAGAGAAAGTCTCCCAAGATAATTTATATACCAAAACCTCAATTTTTCGAGAACTTTCCAATTTGTAAACTTCCCTTCGATTTTGGAAACCCTCCGAAGCCCTAATCTACACCTCCGTCCTCGCAATTAAACCAACAAGCGTAAACACCGATCATGGATGCACTAAATAAAAAATTTCGAAACAACAATAGAATCAGAACTTAAAAACAAAGTTTTAGAAAACTCGTCGCTCCTAAGAGCCGCTTATGTTTAATGTCGTTAGCTCATCGTCCCGAATCTCAAGCAAAGATATTCGTGAGAAGAAAGTGGGAAATTTTACGCGCCTCCTTTTAGTGTACACCCCATGTTCAAGGTGGATGAAATACTCTTCCAGACATGCCCGCCTTCTCGGTCTTCACAGGCACACAGTTTTTCCCGAAGTTATTCGCATTGTCTTGCAAAATCTCTCAGGTAATGAAGTTCCGAGGTATCTTCATTGGGATCAAGCCGTCCTGCGTTTTATGGGCTGGAATACATGGAAAGTGATTTCGCTCTCGACTCTCAATTTGAGCTCACTCCTTCAGACATTGATTTGAGCTTTTCCGTGGCCAGAAGGGTCTACTAAGTATGATTGGAATCGAAAGGTTCTCTCCATGTCTAGAATGACTTAAGTCTCGCCGGAAGGACGAATTTATCAACTTTTACTAGACATTCTCGATTATACCCTCGAGGATGTTACTAAGACTATCCGCAAGTCGTAAACTGACAGGGTCGCATTTTCGTTCCCACTTAAGCCTTTTAAACATCGTAAAGCTATGATCAAGTTGACAGTAGCCTCAAGTCACACAGGCTTTTCCGCATACTTGGTTCCCTTATAGAGAACTATGATAGCAAAGCTACCAGATCCTCAAGTTTTGGGAGCCACAGGATGGCACCGCATTCCCGCCAGCTATGGTCCCATATTCCAACTTCTTCTTACTAGCTAAGATCTTTTTCATGAATTCTCACGTAACTCTGGGCATGGTCTCCAAGGCCTCTCCAAAAAGGTATATTAATATGTAGTTTTCAAGATGTCAAGAAAACTTTGCAAACTCCGCTTCTCTAACTTACCTTTCTTTTAACCTTTCGAGGATGGGATCGTATGGAAGGTTCATCCGATTTTATTCGGCTTTCGATTTCTTCCCACTTATTATCATTGACGCTCTAGTTTCTGGTTGCTCTCATCTTTCATCCGTCTTTTAGATGTCAGGTCTTGCTCCTTAATTTGTCGTTTCTTCCCGCTAGCTGCGACCGGATTTCCAACTCTTTCCACTCCTGTAGAGTGATGGCCTCAAAGACTCTTCCCTCTCCTGGTTTATCTCGAATTGCTTGGAAGCGAGCCCCGTCGCTCTCTCACAACAGATTGGCCATTTTGCCCCATCTCGTACCTCCAACTCCTTAGTCAGGCCGCTTTGATTGTTTATCGGGTTGCTTCATTGCCAGATAAGCCACTTGGCCTCATTCATTTATGCGTAGAAAGAGAAGAAGCATTGCATAGGCTTCTGCCTCAAGGTCCAACTTCTTTCTTCAGGTGGTTCATTAGCTCGGGCTGACGGCCCATTGTTCCGATTGTTCCGCCATCCATACCCTCGTTGTTCCGACAGATCGATTGTTACGCCACCTCGCCCCGATTCGGTCTCTCGCAGTCGCTTCCATATCCGCCCTCAGGTCGCGGATCGATTCGCAAACCGACACGTATCGGTTTGCCTACCGCAGGCTTCCGACCGACAACTGCGACCACTACGCTCGTCCCCCCCACAAAGTCACACACCCCAAGGGTCGGGTCCGTATGGCATTAATGCTCCCCGTTGTCTATTCAATCATGAAGAAGTCGCGCCACATGATCGACTGGGATTGTCGGTGAACCGCATTGTCTGCATTCACCCACCGCGGTTTACCGGTGTAGCCCCTCTCCGTCACTGACAGTGTTGGTCGCAGATCTTCTAAAATCTCATACGCCCCTCGGCCTATGGTTTTCATCAATGATCCTCCACCGAGGCATCATCATCGTTCTCGGGGTCAGACGCACTCATCAGGTGGCTGCGGACTTGCATCCATCCGGGGTTAGCCTGGTGAGGACACTTCCGCAATAACTCATGGAACCCCGTCCCATGCTTCGCCAGTTCTCCCTTCAAGCTGTCCAAACGTATTGATTTCTTGCACCGCTTGTGCAATTCTTGACTGCGGGAAAGAATTTGTCAGAAATTTTGCATCACTGCTCCATGTAGTAATGGGAGTCCTGTACGATCAATAGCCAATGCTTGGCTCTATCCCGAAAGTGAAAGTGGAATAACCGCATCTTAGGGGCTTTCAAGTGACCCCAAGTAGGTTTGATGGTATCGCAAACTTCGAGGAAGTTAGTCAAATGCATGTTCTGATTCTCACGGGTAGCTCCATGGAACAATATGTTCTCAAGCATTTGCATCAGGATCACTTCTAATTCAAAAATTGTCATTGAATTGGCGGTCGTCTGACAAGGTCTCCAACAACTGCTTGGAGGTAGAACGAATCATCTAATAGCATGTACGTCGTCTGGTCGTATGAATGGTCTCGCGCTTGATTTCTAGTTCTGCTCCAGGTCCGGGCTTTGTTCACGCCAAAACTGCCTTCGTTGTTTTCCATGACTATCATGCCTACTGCTCGCTCGCTCGGCGCACTATGCGTAAGTCTTTCGCTCCTGATCACAAGTGTTGGTTAATTCGCTTGGTCGTCGCATGTACTCACTAAACCTGCATCGCAACAACACACAAACAACAAAACCCATCATCAAAGACTTGCAAAAATAACAAAAAAAATTTTAAAAAAAATAAAGAAAACTGTAATATCTATATGCTTACTACTCTACATCACTTAAGCCTTCACTTAAGAATTCGCCAACAAAACTCGACAGCCGAAAACGTGGTGTGTAAAATATACGCCTATACGCCGCTAGCGCACGCTACCGCTCAAGTACGTAGTACTAGTGTACGAGCATCGGGTCCACGTGCGATGAATTGATCTGGCAGATTTTCTCTCGCTTTTGTGACAATATCCGAATAAATGGTTCTAAGATGCAATTTAGATAATGAACTTAACTAAACTATTGGTTTTGGTGAATTGATAATGTGAGCTCAGGGTTAAATCCTCCCCTGCCACATTCGCATGGATTATTCTCCTAAAGATGTTGTTATTCGCATTGTTTATACCATATCAATGGCGAGGTGATTCGCTTACTTAGATAACTTCAGGTATATTCATTATTTCGTGAATAGAATCGAGTATATCTCTCTATCTCGACTCCCAGATTCGTAAATGCTTAATGTTCAACCCCAAAACCACCTTCGCGCTCTGACATTCTATTACCCGAATCGCTAAAGGCTACTCTACCAGATCCTATCACCTCATCTCTCGACCCTGATCTTCAAGCAGCATGTTAATATCGCGATATTATCATATAATTAGCATGCGTGTATAGAATCGAGGGGATAAATTAACAACAATTTCATTAACATGAAAGATTAAATTTAATCCATTTGTCTGTGATGTGGTTTGATAACCCTAGAAAGCAGCTTTAGAAACATCAGCTTAAGGAAAGAAATAATATACGTAATATGAAGAACATCCTCATGTGATCCATAAAATAATCAAAAACAATATGAAAACTAATACAAAGATCCAAGGATCCCAGTCCGTGCCGCGTTCTCCAATTCCGCATCCCCGTCGCCCGTCCTTCGATACCCTGCATTCCTGTTCCCATTTAAATACATCCATAATTTTGCCGACGCCGCGACGTGATGACGCCGCTGACGCAGGACGCCGCTGACGTGGGACGCCGCGACGCGTGCTGGCCGATTTCCGTATCGCTTGACCTCCACGCCGCGGGATTTGCGACGCCGCGACGCGGAGACGCCGCGACGCGGCGTTGCTCGCCACTCTTATTACTCCAAAAAGCTTCCAAAAGATGTTCTTCTTTGCCTCATCAAGCCCAGATTTCAAAATAAACACTTAATAAGAGATCTAACACCCAAAACTATATAAATAATGCCAAAACAACATGAAAATGCGAGATCGACGCAGAGTGTAACTGAAAGTGTTTTAAGCACTCATCATCAATATTTGCTCTTTATCGATCAAAAATAAATAAAGAAATGAGATAAACTAGTCCTTTGAGGCTTGGGACAAGTATGATTTGTGGAGGTTTCAAGTTCAAGTTCAAGTTGCAATTAAATAAAATTACCTATCAATGAATAAAGAAATGGATATAAACCATCTGATACAAAAGATATTCGGAATTTATATTTTCCCATACATCAATATGAATGAGACTAAAGGCACCATAAATCATTCATCCATTAATCACAAAGCCTTGATGATGTTTATTCATTTCACAAACTCATAATTGGTACGCACTATGCTGAAATCAAATGAGGGAGGAAAGAGATGCTCTTTGAAACCATGTCTCTCAACAAGTGTCTAGTGGGGGAGGTGGGCAGGGGTGGCAGGCGGTGGACAAGGGCAGCGCGGCATGGGATGTTTAAATCAACTAGGAAGGCAAAAACCCTGTTTTGTTCAATCATCTTTTCTGCAGCTGTATTACATTAGCTGGGTCCACTCTGTCATAATCCTTCCAATCAATATAATACTCATCACAGATAACAACTTTCACTTAATAGAATAAATATGATTCCTTAAGTCATAAACATACTTTTGTCTCCACCTTAGAATATGAACAAGTCACAACATCCTATTTAGTCATTAAAAGGAAGAGAAGTGGTTTGCTGATTTCTGTAGCATAGAATGGGGGCAGCCAAGGATACCTATAAAAAGAATGGGCAGCTAAGGCATGGTTATATTACAGAATTTTCAGCTCCCATGCCTAAAGCAGACCACTATCCATAGTTAAAACTTTCCCAACAAACAGCCCATCTTCCTCTTGCTTTTGATACTGACTTGCCAAATTGTGACCATTCGAGAAAATTGTGGCTATTGAGTTTTCAGATTGTCATTTTTGAATTAGGATGGTATTTATAGGTTGGGTAGTTGTTAAGACTGTGACTGCGGTTTAGGAAGAAGATGACTTGGCCATAATTATGAACAAGGTGATGAACAACAACAACAACAACAACAACAAGGTCTATAGAAAGGATGTTTGAGATTAACAATTACAGAGTTAGTACAAATGAAGGAGAAGAAAAGCTATGACAATGGGGTACATGTGAAGAACAGAGCAGAACTCTAAGCACTCCGATACTATGTGAAGAAGTTACAAATTTCATGCATTCTAATATCAAGATTACAATAGGGATACATACATCCTTATGCATACACATGTGTGTGTGTGAAACTATTTTCAGGAAATATCTAATCAGTCTAGCCACTATTCTAGGAGAATTTATTGTCCACATCTCAGCCCCATATCACAAACAATAATTTTATTAGCAAATTATTATAATATGAAACAAAGATCACCAAATACTAATGTGACTTTCAACATTATACTCTTTCTTGTGTCGGGAAACACCCATTTACCAAAAATAAGAACTGAGCAGGGGAAAACCGTTACCTGAGTCGGGGATCTGCTTATGAAAGCAGGCGACCATCAAGCTGAGGATCGGAGCAATCGGAGGAGCAGGGAGAGAATAAGCGCCGACCCGAGCAACAGATCGTCTGAGCGGCAAGAGAGGAGAAGGTGAAGACGATGTGAAATGAAAAAGCCCAGCCCTATTGCGTTTAACTCCAGAATTGCCAGCCGTCGAATCGACTTTGCTTGAATTAGTTCAATTGTCATTAAGAACGACGCCATTTGAATTACTTCAAAATGCCTTCGACGCTGCAACGACTTGCATCAATTCAACTCCAACGCCGCTTCGACGACGCATACCAATGTAGTTCAAAAAGCTCGCCGCTTCTCGACACGGTCGCCGAATCAAATCCCGCCGTCGCACAATCGCATTAAGGTGCTAACGGAAAATTTTTGCAACTGTTATTTTATTTTTTTTTTTATTTGCCGTATTTCCGTACAAAACTGGGTCAGTTTGGTCCGAACGTGTGCTGGATAGCGACATATCTCATCAATTGTACACCTACTCCACTGCTCCATGACATATCTCCATACGAGGTTCTTTATGGGAAGGAAGTAGACTATTCATGCATTGTTATCAAATTTTTATGCCAAAAGCATGCATGCATTTTGATCATTTTTTATTATTTTACTTCTTATCATATCTCTACCGTGGACTCTCCGAACTTTGTGGGACCTGAGTGTTCCGACTGTTCTACTTTCGTATAGTCTGGATACTTTTGTTATATATATATATATATTTACAACTAAACATTTAATTATAATAATAAATTATTTTTATTGGACTCTAAACCTGAACTTCCGCTGCTCTTTATACCCTTATTATTATTTTTTTTTTTTGTCAAGTCACGAGCAGCTCTCAACATCTCCTTGCAAATACGGTAACACATTTTAAGCTCATATCATATCCAAACTAATCTCTATTCGGTTTTAATTTTCGACCACAAGAAATACAAAGCTTCTATCATATAACACAATCAAGGTTTCCCTTCTTATATTTAAACGTTAAAAGGCCTACTACATGATCTAGATATAATGGACATATCTTCTTTTATTTTAGGAATAATTCATTTTCAACCCCCTTCACTTTCACATTTTTTTGACATTTACCCTTTATATTTTAAAATGTTAAAACTAACCTTTGCAATATCCAAAACATGAAAATATCATTTTCATCCTTTCACCGTTATCCATACTTCTCTAACTTAATCCTCACATTCACTTTGTTGATGTTTTTACTCTTCGTTTTGAAATGTTAAAATTAAATCTTTACATTATTAGAAAGTATTTTTTAATTTTTATTTAAATTAGATAAAAAAATATTAATTTTTAATTTTTTTTAGTTATTTAGGATAATTATTTTATTTAAAATTCACTTTTCTTAAAATTTAGATAAAAATTCTTAATTTTTTTTATGAATAATATATAAATTTGGCACATTTATAATAAAGATATTGCCAAAAAACATTTATAATTAAGATAATTTTTCTCATGATATTTAATTTTTCAAAATTAGTTTAAGAAATAAATTATTTATCATAATAATTTTATTTTTTTATTTTTTTCACTTTGTAGAATGTTAAACAAATATTGAATAAACAAAAGAGATTTAAAAAAAAAGGGTTAGGATACAATAATAATTCTTTATTTCAAATTTTATTTTTGAAAATTTAAATAAAATGTATTTTTTTAGATAATATATGAATTTAACATGTATAATGAGGATTATTTTTTTCCTATGGTATTTATTTTTTAGATATTTTAAAAATAACTGAAAAGTATTTATAATAAATAAATTTTGTATAATATTTTAAAAAATTATAAAAATAAAATAATTATGATTCATAATTTATTTTTTAAGTTATTTTAAGAAATAAATATCATAGGGAAACAAATTATCTTCATTATACATATTAAATTAATATATCATCTAAAAAAATAATTTTTATCTAAATTTTGACTAAATTAATCATTAAATAAAAATGATTATCCTATATACTTCATTTTTTTTTAAAAATCTTTTAATTTATTCACATTTTTATAACATTATGATAACTTTATAAAAATAAAAATAAAAAAATAAAAAATATTATGATAAATAATTTATTTTTAAGTTATTTTCTAAAAATAAAATACCATGGCAAAAAATCATCCAATATTATGTATAAAAATAAATTTTTATCTAATGAGTACATAAATTTAAATAAATATAATCATCCTATCTAAACAAAATAATTTAAAAATATATTTTTTAATTTTTATCTAAATTTTAAATAAAATATGAAATAATTTTCATTTTTCAATAATATATGGGATTAATTTTAAATATTTCAAAGTGTAGGGGTAATGTGAATAAAATCGAAAGCGTAGAGGTTGAATTGAAGGATAAATTGTGTTGGAAGAAAAGATAACAGTCGTTACCACAACAGTTAGGAAAAGACAAACTTTTCATTTTTTTGGATAGTAAAGGGTTAATTTTAACATTTTAAAGTATATGTGGGATAAATAACAAAAATTATTAAAGTACAAGAGAGAATGCATTATTCCCTTTATTTTAATTCAAATAGTATGTGTTGGGACTTAAAAGAAAATCAGTTGGAAATTAATATGGATTATATTAAAAAAAATAATCTTATATTCAACGAATTTATAATTTGAATAGATGGAGTTAGGCAATCTCTCTCAACATATTATATAGTCGTCATTGCATGTCGAAACAAAACAATTATAAATAAAAGTTTAAAATAATTTTTTCAGGATAATTAAAAACAATCATAACTAAAAATTATGATTCTAAGATAAATTAGTGCTTCATAATCTATTGCGAAAGTAGTCATAATTTAATGACGCCTTTTAATCTGAATCCTGGGCCGAGCGTGTTGGTAACGCCGTCGACTGAATGTCACTGGCCGGGTCCACGCGCCGGTCCGTCGCTCCGGACGCCGGATTCTCCTCGCAAAACAGCAACAAAGGGATCGCAAGGCTCGCCGCTGTCGCCCGAAGGCCTGCCGCCTCCCCGATGAGAGAAAAGATAAACCGCTGTATGACGAATGTCTCCGTGATACCTTTCATCGACTGGGTGGTTCGTACTTATAACATATGTTTTTCCAATCGGATGGCTGGTGAAGGATTCTTTCTCATTTGACGGGGATTTTTTGCCTTATCGCCGTCGATTAATAAGTGGATAATTAGGAGCAAGAATCGAATTCATCCTACTCTTTATTGGTGATTTCGCTTCTGATTTATATATTAGGCGCTTATTAGAATTATCCTACTTCCTTTATGGATGATTTATTTGACTTATAGGATGCGCTTCAGCCGTCCATGTTATCGTCCCTAGGGCGAACGAAATGGCTCTGCTTTAGGTCAAGATGTGCAGTCTCCTAGGCTGCTTCACCGAAATTAATTTTTCTTGCTTTAAGTAGTGGGTCACACTATTTTTTAAACCCTATCGTTGCCCCCTCAAATTCGTTAGCGGTAATATGGCAAGAAATCAGATATTACCAAAGACGACGTGGTCGCCTCTGTGGCCGGTTTGGTTAGGCTTTGGCCGCCGCCAACCGTCCTATGATAACGATGACTTTTCGACTTTCACGCCACTTCCTCTAGTTCCTTCAGCTTCTAAGAACACTCTCCGAATCGCTAGTATCGTGCCCCTCCCCCCCCTCCTCCCCGGTATTGTGCTTTTTACTTTCCCGCGAGTTCGGCTTCATTCATTCGACCTTCCGTCAGAATCTTTCGGCTTTGTGATACCTTCCTGCTTAAGGTAGCCTTTTTCGCTTTATCTCGACTGCGCGCTCTTCTTCGTCTGCTCCGAGTAATATAGCGAGATGCTGTGGCTAGATAGGTTAAGTCTGTTCTTACTAATTGCTACTCATTGGTCCGGCCGTCCTCTTCCTCATGTGATAGAAGTGACTTATCAGATCCCTGGACATTCGAGGCAAGTGGTGCCTCCGATCGCAGCCGGTTGCTTTTCAAGACGTCTCTGAACCTCCTCTCCCCTCGATAAAGGCGGTAGAATCGATAAGATTAAATACCCCATGGATCGGAATATCCGTCACCAGGCGTAATGCCTGCGCGGGACCTAGCAGAGTCAAGCCTTCATATGGGGAAACTCTCGCGAGGCGTTACAGGCCCCCTTTTGGTGTCCGTGTCTAGTCTCCGACATTTCGAATTCTTTTACGCGCCTGCGCTCCAAGATGCGGCTTTTCGAGGTAGCCTTCAACAATGGCCTCAATTTCCCTACACCCCTTTATAAAAAGGATTCAAGAACATTTCAACATCCACCCTCTCAACTTTCAATTCCAATTTCGGGGTATTCTGACAATGCTATTTTCTTTAGGGACAAGTGGTCAGATGTTCAAAGATACTCTATTCCCGGATCTTTAGTGTGAAAGAAGCTTGCCGAGGGCTTTATCTATCTAAGCGTGCCAAATACCCTTCCGATCATCTCGACCCCATCTTCCCACAAATTTTGGAAAGAGCGTTACTTTTTTGTTAGTGGTCGTGGTTGGGAGTACGACCCTCTTGACAAGGAAGACACACTAGGCGTCCCGACTGTCTGGACCACTCCGGAGAATCTACGTGAGCTTTGGCTGGTTTAGCTTGGTCTAGTTTCGTGAAGTTATGTGGCGCCCTAATTTTGCATCAAGTTGTGTGTTTTTCAAGCATTCGCCCGATCTCAAATCAAGATGAGGTCGCAGTGGCCGCTATGTCTTCGCGCTTCGAACTTGTCAGCCTGATATTCCCGATCTTTAGGTTCGAGGTCCTCCGTCCCGCTACTGAGGCCTTCACCCCTCCGTTGCGAAGTTCTCACGATGGCCTCCCGGGCCGGTCAAGCCCAATTAAGGGAGAGCTCGCTCCGTGGAGACGCCGTCCCGAGGTCTCGAGTGTGAAGCGGAAACCGACCTCTCAGCGGTCATCCGCCTGTGGCAAAGTCCCGAGGTCGGGATCGGCCCTCGTCATCACCTTCACCCATACCCGAGTGTAGTAAGTGTCGCCGCTTCCGACAGAGGTTCCTGCAAGCTCCCAAGCCCGCAGCCTCGTTTCCGGGTTCTCACGCAAAGGCCAAATATTCTGCAGGGCCGAGCCTTCGCTGGAGGTTACGCCATACCACTGGGAGTCCCTCCGCAGAGCATCGAGCCTCCTTCGAGGCTAAGAGTCGGGAGAAACGCCCGGTCGATGGAGATGGGGATTCCTCGCTTCTTCACGCCGAAGCCATGGGCTACGCCGCTCGCCCATCCTCAAAATTTCGATCTTAAGAGGTCAGCCCCCGCCCGCCGAGGAAGCCTGGCTCATCCCCTCCAGGTGCCTCAGTTCCCGTGTCTTGTCAGGTCCGATTCTATCTGAGTCAAGTGTTGATTTTATGTCAGGTGTCGACGGTGGTTACCCATCCGAAGAGTTTGGAAAAAGGCCAGACTAACAAAGGACACACGCTAAAGCCGTTTATAGTCTACAAAGAGAGGGTGGTCGCTTCTTACTGAGCGAGCTATATCATGATCTGATGCGACATGACGGAGGAGGTCGTGGAAGCTTAAGTCCGATTTGAGGCATACCATGATTCAAGACGAGCGGTTGAGGGTAAGAAAAGGCCCGAGATGGCTTAAGAGCGCCAAGGGGCGAAGCCGGGAGGTCGTGGATCGGCCGCAGTCGCTTCGTGATGACTCATTGCGGCTAGACGGCCGTGAAGCTACCTAGACTGAGCTTCATGTAGTCAAGGATGAGTTGCAATTGTCCCAGAACGAGCTACGGGCAACTAGGGAAGAGTTGTGTGCCGCTAGAGACGAGCTGCGTAATAAGGCAAGGTTTAGACGGGAAAGCCTGTCGGCTTCCGAGGCCGCGAGCTCGACAACGCAATCGAGGAGTGCCAAGGGTTGCAGGGACCTTCGCAGGCGAACTCGTTCAAAGGGACGGAGTTATAGCGAGTTTGAGGGATGAGGCCTGCACTCAATGGGCTTATGGATGGCTTGCCTTTCAGAGGAAGGCTGCTAATGCCTACCCGAGCTTAGACCTTAACTTTGATATCCCTAATGATGAGGAGGCAGAAGAGTCCTTTTCCGTCAACTCCGGTTGGAGAGGCTAAACACCCCTGGCCGATGTTCGCTTCCTTCCTCGCTCCCCCGCTCCCTTCGACATCCGAACTCCTTCATATAGCTTTGCCTTTTTTTTTTTTTTTTTTAAACGTCGAGCTTCGAACCCTGGATATATGTGATGTCGTTCTCAATGAATACCCCATTTTCTATCCCCTCGCCTCTTTTTTTAATGCTGCTCTTTCCTCTGCCGACTCGGATCGATGGCTATATGGCCTTTGTTTGAGCAGTTGGGTTCTTCGTAAACTAGGCTGCTGAGGCTTCGTGGGCCAATCCGCCCGAGCTGGACTGGCTCCTGGGCTATTCCGCCTTCTGAGCTGTTTATACTCTTTGGATCTGAGTCATTCGCTCTTGGGTTGTTGCGCCTTCTAAACTGAGCTACTTGGCTCTTAGGCGTTGAGGCCTTCCTGAGCTGTTAAGCTCTGCAAACTGAGCTGCTGGGCTCCGTGGGCTCTAAGGCCTTCATGAGCTATTAAGCTTTGAAACTTGAGTAGCTGGGTTCCGTGGGCTGATATGCCTAAGCTACTGGCTCTGCAGCTACATGGCCTTATCTGAGCAGCTGAGCTCTTCAAAACTGGGCCGCTGAGGCTTCATGGGCTGATCTGCCTGAGCTACTGGCTCTGCGGCTACATGGCCTTATCTGAGAGCTCTTTAAAACTGAGCTACTGAGGCTCCGTGGGCTATTCTGCCTGAGCTACTGGCTCTACGGTTGTATGACATTTCCTGAGCAGTTGAGCTCTTCGAAACTGAGCTGCTGAGGCTCCATGGGCTCTGAGGCCTTCTTGTGCTGTTAAGCTTTGCAACTTGAGCAGCTAGGATCCTAGGCGCTGAGGCCTTCATGAGCTGTTAAGCTCTGCAAACTGAGCTGCTGGGCTCCGTGGCTAAGGCCTTCCTGAGCTGTTAAGCTCTACAAACTGAGCTGCTTGGCTCCGTGGGCTAATTTGCCTGAGCTGAACTTGCTCTTGGGCTACCAGGCCCTAGTGGAACAGTCGAGCTTTTCAAATCTGAGCCGCTGAGGCTCCATGGGCTAATCTGCCTGAGCTACTGGCTCTACGGCTGTATGGCCTTTCCTGAGCAGTTAAGCTCTTCGAAACTGAGCTGTTGAGGCTCCATGGGGCTCTGAGGCCTTCTTGAGCTATTAAGCTTATAAACCTGGAGCAGCTGGGCTCCTGGGCGCTGAGGCCTTCCTGAGCTGTTAAGCTCTGCAAATTGAGCTGTTGGGCTCCTGGGCGCTGAGGCCTTCCTGAGCTGTTAAGCTCTGCAAACTGAGCTGTTGGGCTCCTGGGCGCTGAGGCCTTCCTGAGCTGTTAAGCTTTTGAAACTTGAGCAGCTGGGTTCTGTGGGCTAATCTGCCTGAGCTACTGGCTCTGCGGCTACATGGCCTTATCTGAGCAGCTGAGCTCTTCAAAACTGGGCTGCTAAGTGCGGCCGTTTTGACTTCCACTTCTTAGAAAGATGCGGGCGTCTTTAATGCTGGTTTATGGAGAATTGGAAATGACTGTGCGATTTTCCGAGTGCTTCGGCCTCCTTATAAATGGCGACTTCTCCGCTATGGAGCTCATACTTCAAACCTTCTTCCCTTTTTGGGGCGTAACTGGAATCCGCGCGTGATGAAGCGTCAAGGCTTGGTCGTCTTCGCAGGGGGTCCGCCTAGGGATTCTGGGCCGGCGTTCGGTTCCGATGGTCCTCTGCCTGTGGGAGTTGTGTTTTTCCCTAGTTTCCCCTTTATGGGAGTTATGTTATTCCCTAGCCCCGTGCTAGGGAATGCGTCTGGAGAAGAGCGATGTATTTTTAGTACTGCTTTCTCCATTTTCTCCTCTTCCTTTCTTCTTCCTTTCTCTTCTTTCTCTCCTTTCCTTCCTTTCCCTCTCATGGCTCACACTCTCTCTTCCTCTCTTTCCCTCTCCTTTCTCTTTTCTTGGAGATTTTCCTGTGTTGAGGGAACTGCTTGTACTTATTTATTCTATATGTATGGATGTACTTATTGGATTGTAATCAATTATACCTTCATTGGAATAAAGAAAATTTTTTTTTTTGGCGCATGAATTTGTGTATTCTGATGTGTGTAACTTTCTCGTATGTTCCCTGGTTGAGCTGTCTGTTTTTCTTTTACCGAGATGCCCTGCTTTTTTATTTATGAGGATATTAAACAAAGTAACCAACAAACACACAAATTGTCATCTGAAAGCTGATGATACTTTATTAAAGATTACAACTGAGGTCTGGTTTGATAAAAATTCGTTTGGCGGTGCTCAACATTCCAAGAATGAGGTAGAACTTTCCCTTCTTCCGTCTAGAGTTTGTAATTACCCGGTCTGACGACGCGAGATACGATATAGGGGCCTTCCCAGTTGGGCCCTAGTTTTCCATGTGTTGGATTTTTCCTCGCAGGCAGGAGCTTTTTTAAGACTAGGTCGCCAGGCTTGTAACTCCTGGGTTTGACTTTTTGGTCGTAGTACCTTGTCGTCTTCCTTTGGTAGTCTTCTGTACGTTTTAGGACCTGATCACGCTTTTCATCTAGGAGGTCCAGGTTTAGGTGGAGAGCCTCTTCGTTATGTTCCACACTTGCCAATTTGATCCTTGGGGACTTTAATCTGATCTCGACAGGGGCCACCGCCCCTGAAAGTGCCAAAAGCAGAGTTTGAATGGAGTTTCCTGAGTTGCATACTTGCGCCTAGTTCTGTATGCCCATAACACCTCGGGGAGGTATTCTACCCATTTTCCTTTAAGATCTTCTAATTTGGTCTTCAATGCTGCTTTAAGGGTTCTAATGGTGACGTATGCTTGCCCATTAGATTGCGGATGAGTTGGGGACGAGTAGTAGTTCTTGATCCCAAGCTCGACACAAAAATCCCTGAACTTAAGATTATCGAATTGCTTTCCATTGTCTGACACC
The DNA here is from genome assembly GCA_016808115.1 of Tetrastigma voinierianum. Taxonomy (NCBI): domain Eukaryota; kingdom Viridiplantae; phylum Streptophyta; class Magnoliopsida; order Vitales; family Vitaceae; genus Tetrastigma; species Tetrastigma voinierianum. The sequence goes on from JAEQBH010008415.1 coordinate 61,714, forward strand.
AGAGCTCTGGATACCAAACCTGCATATTATGGAACGCCAAACGAAGTTGTGTATCTTCTGTTCTGTGATAGTAGCCAAAGGTTTGGCTTCGGCCCATTTGGTGAAATAATCCACTGCTACGATGATAAATTTGCACTGGCCCGTTCCAATGGGCAGAGGTCCCAATATGTCCAACCCCCACTGCTGAAAGGGCCAGGGGCTTGTGACTGACGTCAATGGCTCGGATGGAGGTGAGAGATTTTGGCGTGCTCCTGACAAATTTTGCATTTCCTGACTAGCTTTGTCGCGTCTCTGAGCATTGTGGGCCAGTAGTATCCCTGTCTTAAGGCTTTTCCTGCCAAGGCCCGAGCGACGATGTGATTTCCGCATACACCTTCATGTACTTCCCTCAGTACGTAGTCGACGTCTTTCCCTGCAATGCACTTGAGGATGTAGAAAACCTGCTTGTAAAGGCTTCCTGATGAATAGTAAACTCTGGTCGACCTCGTCCCAAGCTTGTAGCTCTCGGGCTGTTGGGTAGCAGTCCTTCTATTAAATAGTCCCAAATGGGGTCCATCCAGCTCGGCTCGGACATGACAAGGGAGACTTCCTCGTCATAGAGATCTATAGAGGGCTCTACAAGGTGCTCGACAGGCGTTAGTCTGCTGAGATCTTCTTGGGAGGCTGTTGCCAGTTTTGCTAGGGCATCTGCTCGGGAATTCTCTGCTCTGGGTATGTGTCTGACTTGAACTAGCATGAACTTCCTCAGTAATTCCCGTACCTTTTTGAGGTATAGGATCATTTTTTCACCTTTGGCCTCGTAGGTGTCTTCTATTTGCTTTACTACCAATTGGGAGTCGCTGCATACCTCAAGCTGGTCAACTTCCATTGAATGGGCGAGGTTGAGTCCAGCGATGACGGCCTCATACTCGGCCTCGTTGTTGGAGGCTTGGAACCCAAATCTGAGTGCATACTCGATATCTATTCCTTCTGGGGAGGTCAGAATTAGCCCGACACCGCTCCCTTGAGCATTGGCGGCCCCGTCTATGGACAGCTTCCAAATGGGGAGGTCGGGCGTCGCTCGCGTATCCTCAGCAAGCTCTACCGGGGTGAACTCCATGACGAAATCTGCCAAGACCTGCCCTTTTATTGCAGTTTTTGGTTTATATCTGATGTCGAACTCGCTCAACTCTAAGGCCCACTTCATCAATCTTCCTGAGGTCTCTGGCTTATGTAGCACTTGCTTCATTGGGTATTATGTTGGGACTTCAATGGTATGAGCTTGAAAGTAAGGGCGGAGCTTTCGGGCTGCGGTTACTAACGCCAGGATTAGTTTCTCCATCCTTGGATACCTCTCCTCTGCTCCTCTCAGAGCTCGGCTGCAATAGTAGACTGGATGTTGTACTCGGTCTTTGTCTCTGATAAGGACGGCGCTGGTCGAGAAATCTGAAACTGCCAGGTACAGAGTAAGGAGTTCCCCTTCAGAGGGGCTTACCAGAATGGGGGGAGAGCTCAGATAAGTTTTCAGTGCTGAGAACGCTTCTTCGCAATGTGTATCCCATTGAAAAGCTTTCTTTAGAACCTGGAAGAAGGGCTGACATTTATCGCTGGCCTCGACACAACCCGCTTAACGCGCTATTCTTCCAATAGACGCCCACTTCTTTATGTTTGACGGTGGCGGCATGTCGAGCACAACTTTTATCTTGTCTGGATTTGCCTAAATTCCTCGGTTGTTGACTATAAAACCCAAGAATTTTCCGGTTGAGACTCCAAAAGCGCATTTAGCTGAATTCAACTTCATGTCAGACTTCTCGTGACTGAATGCTTCTAGACATACGAGCTAAGTGTGGAGCTCAGCCGTGGTTGGATTTCACCAACATGTCATCTATATATACCTCCATGGATGCCCTTATTTCTTATGGAACATCCTGCTCACCAACCTCTCGTAGTTTTATGCTTTTTTTTAGGCCCAAAGGGCATTACTGAGCAACAATAGTCCTCGCCTGCGGAGAATGAGGTCTTTTCGGTCGTCGGATCCATGCTGATCTGGTCAGAAGGTGAGAAAGCGCCCATGAAACTGAGGAGTTCATGACCTACGTGGTATCTACTATGAGGTCGATCCGCGGGGCGTAGGGTGTTCATCTTTTCGAGCATGCTTGATTGACGCCGCTGAAGTCGACGCAGAGTCGCCATTTGCCGCTCGCTTTTTAACGAGTACGACGTCAGCCAACCATCTGCTGCACTCCCACCTCTCGATTCGCCCCTCCCTATGGGAGCTGCCGAGCCCCTCACTTATCGCTTGTCTTTATGGAGGAAACCCTTCTTTTCTTAACTGGTTTGAAGGATGGACTGACGTTTAGTCTATGAGTGATTATTGCGGGATCAATCCCTCCCATATCCTCTTGCTTCCAAGCGAAGACCTCCTTATTCTGTTTCAAGAAGTGGGTAAGGAGGCTTCTGAGGTCTTCCGCAAGCTTAGAGCCAATGTAGGCGAGGTGTTCAGGGTTATCGTCCAACTGTACAGGCTCCAGCTCTTCCGAGGGCTTAGGTCGGGTATTTACCTCGTCGCGCATGTCGAGCTCGTCCACGCATAGGTTTTCGACCGCTTTTTGCTTCGTGGATGTCGAGTAACACTCCTTGGCCACGCGCTGGTCTCCTCGAACCATTCCTACTCCACCTGTGGTAGGAAACTTGATCATCATGTGGTAAGCGGAGGGGATGGCCTTTATGGCGTTGAGAGAGGGTCCGGCCCCAATAACATGTTAAGGCTACAAATGAGGCATCTACTATGAGAGAAACTTCACCTGTTGTTGTCGCCAGCACCTGGCTCCCAAAGTGAGCACTAGCCGCTTTGACCCCAAAAGTAAGACTTCCATAGAACCCTCATAGGTGGGTGTCAGGTATCTTCTCAACCTGGTGTCCGTGACTACCCGCCAACCTCGCGGGAAATCTATACGTCTCGTATCACAAGACGCGATACCGAGTAAAATGGTCACTGGGCCCTCGCATCAACACTCATCAAATATACCCAACTATATTCCAAATAGTTCAACTCACAAAATCTATATCCCAACCAAATATATATTACATAGTTCAAGAGTTATAACATTTATCTTAATACAAATACATTAAAATCTATAATCTAATACATATTATCCAAAAACATCAAAGCCACAATCCGACAGGTGAGCTATCGCCCAAGAGTAGAATCACCCTAAATGGGTTACTTCCACCTAAGTGCATATGCAATGCTCCAATTTTAAACACACACTCAAGTAAATACGTGATCCTATCAGAATGTTTACATGCCCATTCCCATGTCTCGAAGTCCTTCACCGACTCCTCACACTTGCCTAAGCCATGTATGAAAATATCATTTTCAAAACAAAACTTGTCGCTCTTGAAAATAAACCACCGGTTGTCGGTAAAATATGGGACTACCCTCCGAGGCGAATTGATTGGTGAGCTTTCCGAAACAGTTATGGTCCTCATCCGAAATGATCTGTTGGCCCATCTCCCAACCTAATTCTCCAGAAAATCATCCTGTGAAATTCCTTTCGCAATCCATACTGCCAAATTCATGTCATGCACTACACCTATCTCTAGGTTACCAAGTGCATATGAAATGCATTATGTCATTTCCAAACCATTTATACAATATATATACCAATATATTAATTATGCAATGATTCTCAAATTTGCAATTCACACCATGGCATCCAACAATATGAACCAACACCCAAATTAGCCTCACTCAGCAATTCAATTTCATCTACAATGGTTTATACTCACAATTATATTCCATATAATTGAGTAAATCACAATTTTATCTCCACGGTTTATACACACAATTATATTCCATATAATTGAGCAAATCATAATTTTATCTCCAATGGCCTATACACTAAAAAAACACAATTATTATATAAATTATGATACAAACACCCCAAACAGCCCCTATACGCTGCTGCACTGTCCAAATGTGGGCTCTAAAAAATTCTCCAAAATTTTCTACACTTCCTGCCCCAAGATTCGGGATCGATCAAACTACTTCTCACTACTTCAAACCAACACAAACATTTACAAAACACTTAAACAAGGGGTAAAACAAGTAGGATAAAACCCCTACCTCACAGAGTTTGTCTAAACTCCAACTTTTTGGTGTCCACGCGTAGCTCTCATCGCGTAGATCAATTTTGCCTTCAGCCCCGACGAAATCCACCAGCCCAATTTTCCTGTATCCGAAAAAAAGAAATCCCTGTGAGAGAAAAAATAAAAATCTCTCATCAACCTCTCTCTCTCCACGCTTTTCTCTTTCTCCCAACGAATGGCTTCATGCCCTTTTATGATTTTTTTCCTTTTATTATTATTATAATATTATTATATTATTCTATTATTATATTATTATTTGGATACATAACTTATAGTTACCTCTTTCTCGTACGTTTCGTCCCGAAAATTTTATTTCTTTTCGCTCAATTTTTAAATGAACTTTAATCCTCGCGCCATTTTCTGACTTTTCGAGATTTTCGTAAAAGCTCGGCCTAAAATCACTGGCGATTTATCACCTTAAATTGTGAAATATTCCCGACTATCTCTTAATTTGACGAACTTTTCTAGGTCACTAGATTTCACAGACGAATTTAATCTACAGCAATCCGCTTCACATCCGAGATCTAGAGAATTTCGGTTTTCAACCGAATTACCGCTTTTACCATTTTTTTTAAAAATTGAATTTTTCTCGGGGTTTTACATTCTCCCTTAACACTTCGTCTCAAATTCACGATATACACATCACTCACATGCATATGCTACCTTTCTACTAATCCCAGCACCGTGCCTGGGCATGATAACCCGCCTCATGTCACAATTCCATCGACAACCGTATGGGTTGTCAACTCCATCCATGTCAAGAATGACATCAAAACCCGATATGTCTACCACATCCGACCAACTCTCACCCTAGATCCTAGAGGAGAATTTTCCCATACAACGGTTTTCCTAGAGGCCTTAACCTCTAGCCCCAAACCAAAGAAGGCTGGATCCTCCTTCTCTTAGTACCAACACTCTATCCCGATGCCTCGCATGTCATCTACCTCTCCCTCTTGCTCACCGGAGGATGAGGTGCTTCGGCGTATCGAGGTCGTCCGACCCACCCCGGTTCACTATTGCACATGCCCGTGAGATACGAGAATCGTAATCTTACGGCCAAAGAAAGCGCCCACTCGGGGTCAGGTGCCGACTATGTTCGACCAAGAACTCGGACGCCCCCACGTCCCGCCTCGACTAGCCATCTACACAAAGCTCAAATGGCAAGTTCCACTTCAATGCATTCTACTCTACTCAAACACACCCTACACTATTCATACATAACGCCCACGTGATTCCCTAATGCAAGACATAATTCCATTTTATTAAATCATTTTTTCCTATACGCGAATCACTAAGCACACAATCACACAACACATAAACAATTTGCATCAAACAATCACATGTTATACACTAATCATGCATAAACACCATGCATGTCGTGGTTCTAATCCTTGGTCCTGATTGTCTAGGTAATGACATACCTAACTCTAACATCGAAATACACCCTGCTCGCGATGCTCTTACACCTTAATAACTCAAGCTCGACCCAAATCCCTGCCCTGCAGAATCGTGATACCTAACTTATCAACACTAAGCTCTAGGTATTTATAACCTAGGCTCATACCGTTTCGTGAAGCCGGTATCGACTACACTTATAACTACACCCACCGAGCTCCCAAGGTAATCAAGCATCTTAGCTCGATACCAAGTCGTGAAGCTTCAGACGATTTCCAAGCGCCGTGTAATCCTAACCGTGCACTACACTACAACCGCATATCCCAGCCCACGCCCAAGACGCCATGTAATCGTGATACCTTAAATGCCGTGACGCCCCAAACCCGAAGGTCCGTCGACCACCGTCAACCCGGGCTGAATCTATAATCGCCTCAGATCACAAGACGCATACCGAGTAAAATACTACTGGGCCCCCCGCATCAACACTCATCAAATATACCCAACTATATTCCAATAGTTCAACTCTACAAAATCTATATCCCAACCAAATATATTATACTGCTCAAGAGTTATAACATTTATCTTAATACAAATACATATTAAAATCTATAATTCTAATACATACCATCCAAAAACATCAAAGCCACAACCCGGCTTTTTTCAAAATCGGTCTCTAAGAAGAGCCGTCTTCTCGAACACCAGACCTGAAAAAATGCCCCTCGACAGAGTGAGCTATCGCCCAAGAGTAGAATCACCCTGGGTTCGGTTACTCCTCCACCCCGCGCGATATTTAACGCCTAATTTAAACACACACTCAAGTAACACGCCATCCTACTAACGCTCATACGCCCATTCCCATGTTTCGAGTCATCACGACTTCACACTCGCCTAAGCCACGATTTAAAATATCATTTTCAAAACAAAACTCGGCTGTTTTGAAAATAAAACTACCGAAGTGTCGGTAAAATATAGGACTACCGAGGCGACCAAGTTGGTGAGCTTTCCTCAAACACACGTGGTCCTCATCCGAAATGATCCTGGCTGTCCTCTCATCCGAAATGATCCGCTGTCCATCTCCCAACCTAATTCTCCTTAAAATCATCCCGTGAAATTCCTTCGCAACCATGCTCGCTTTTCGTAGTGACCACGCTACGCACTAACACCTAATCTCTGTGTTACCTAAAGGCATACGAAAAACGATACGCCATTTTCAAAACCATTTATATAATATATATACCAATATATTAATTATGCAACATTCTCAAATTTTCAATTCACACCACACGAATTCAACAATATGGATCAAACAACACCCAAATTAGCTCACTGGAAAGCACCATTTCATCTCCACGAATATACTACAATTATATTCCATATAATTATAAATCAATTTTATCTCCAATGGTTTATACACACAATTATATTCCATATAATTGAGTTAAATCATAATTTTATCTCCAATACCTATACACCAAAACACAATTTCTATTATATAAATTATGATACAAACACCTAAACAGCTCCCTACACGAGCTACCTGGGACCGGCCCAAATGAGCTCTAAAAATCTCAAAAATTTTCACACTGCCCTGAAGATTCGGGACTGACCAAACTACTCACGACCTCAAACCAATACAAGCATTTACAAAACACTTAAACAAGGGGTAAAACAAGGAGATAAAACCCCTACCTCACAGAGTTTATCTTAAACTCCAACTTTTGGTGTCCACGCATAGCTTCCCATCGTAGATCACTTCTTTGCCTTAGACGGAAATCCAACGGTCCGATTTTCCTAGATTTGAAAAAAAAAACTAAAAGAGAAAAAATAAAAAATCTCTCATCAACCTCTCTCTCTCTCCACGCTTTTCTCTTTCTCCCAACGAAATGGCTTCATGCCCTTTTTATGATTTTTTTCCTTTTTATTATTATTATAATATTATTATATTATTCTTATTATTATATTATTATTTGGCCACATAACTTATATTACATCATTCGGGTCCGTCATTCCGAAAATTTTTATTTCTTTCAGCCTCAATTCTTTTAAATGAACTTTAACTCGCGCATTTTCTACCAAGATTTTCGTAGTGTTTGCCCTTGAAATCATCACATTTATCACCCGTGAAATCTCGTAAAATATCTCGACTATCTCCATGTAATTTGACGAAACTTTCATGGGTCACTAGATTTCGCGAGATCTAATTTAATCTGAGCAATCCGCTTCACATCCGAGATCTAGAGAATTTTCGACAACCGAAATTACTGCTTTTACTCCTTTTCGTAAAATTGAATTTTTCTCAAAGTTTTACATGCCGACCGGGTTCCAAATTCTTCTCTCTTCCGACGCTAATTTTGTCAAACACGCTAAGATGATGTCGGCTGAACCCATTGTCGACAAGGACCCGTGGATTGTTTTGTTAGCCATAACTCCGCCTTATTACCAAAGGATCGTCACGGGGGTGCTGCATCCCCAGTCCGAGTCCGAGAATGTTACGGCCGTGGCTCGAAGCCGAGGCGCTTTAGACACCACTCGCACTCTCCATTACCTCTCTGACTGGATGCCACGCGAACGAGCCTTCCTAACAGAGCTGGACTCCCCACCTCCTGCAAATCCTCCCGAGATCACGTGGATTTCCCCTAAGGTGGTGCTGAGTTGTCGTCTGCTGAGGTGGTGGTGGCTGCGCCCACTTCTCGACCTTGGGGAGGCAACGAAGCTGCAAGTAGATAATGAAGGCCTGGTCCCAAATATTCTATTTCTTCCCCCGAAAGTTATATGCAATCATCCGTTAGGTGCTCGTGGTCCCTATGGAACTCACACCTCGTATATCTCTCGGGGGGGGGTCCGACCTCATCCGGGACGACCATCTCAGAACCGCTTATGTCAGACTCAAAACCTGCGATACCGCTACCGCCGTGGGGGTGAATCGAGGTGAATACCGTTGTCGCAGGCTGGCTGGTGTGGTCCTGCTTTGCCCTCGACGGTCTCGACTTCGGGACCGGCCTCTTCTTCTTTAGGATCTCTCTGGTTTCTTTGTCTCTTAGGGCTTCATCCCCGCGGTCACAATCCCGCTTCAAGGTCAAGAGCTTTCTTTCTTGGATATGAGGCTTCTTCGCTGCTTGCACTTTCCTCTTTAGTGAGCACCTCACCCATGTTTACCCGTGGATTCTTGGAGATGGAACATCATTTTTGATCGCACTCCTTAACCTAGCCGATGAATGCGATGATAGAACTTCTCGTCCCAGATATCTACCTTCAAAGACTGCGATCAACCTCTAGACATAAGACCTCAGCTCCCGCGGGCCTCGCTTTATGGTCGAGGATAACTCGGCTTCTCGCATGTTCTAGCTCCAATGAAGTGAGCACGAAAGTTTATGAAGAGCCTTTGAATGAGAGATCGACGATGGTGGAGCTCGTTAAACCAAGCCAATGCCGGGCCTTTTAGAGTGATAACGAAGGCTCTGCACCGTACAGGGTCCTAATACCCATGTAGTTCCATTTGATTCTTATAGGTGTTAAGATGATCGACGGGGTCCTTCGCACCATCGAACTCTTCTATTTGCGACATTCGAACTTTACTTCGGCGGGGGAAGGGAGCACTCGCTATGAACGGACTCAGCCACGCACCGTGGTCTCCATGCGAAATCAGGAGCTCGGCCCCACGGCCCCTCACGTACGAGCCCCAAGGCCCTCAACCTCTCGTCCTATGATCGCCCCCTTCCTCGCTCGAGGAGGGCCGGGTTCATCATTTCCGGGCGTTCCCCCGAGCGTGGCTTCGCTATGCTCCTCCTCCGGGGTTAGGTGTGGTCCGCGCCCTCGCCAGCCGAGTGATGCGCTCTCGCATCTCGCGGCGGGCCGAAAGTGGCCGCCTTCCCCAAGGGTGGTGTTATGGCTTTCATGGGTTTTCGCGCTTCCCGCGAAGGCGCTGTATCCGGTCCGCAAGCTGGTTCTAACTCTCCTATCAAGTCGCCAGCGAGACGGCGCCCCACTTCGCCGGGTGTCGCTTCAGATCGCCTCTAACCCGCCTCGCCAGATGCCACCGTCCACGTCCCCCGGGCCGGGTCCCGCATCCTCTTGGAGGATCGGGCGCTTGCCCCCGCTTGTATTCCGAGCCGATACCATCGCCATCGAGAGATCAACTTTATTTGTAAAGGAACTGTCGCTCCTGTCGCACGACGCCAACCGATTTATGCCTTTTCAATCTGACCGCCGGAGCTATGGCCGCAACGCTAGTCGGAACCCGGAACCGCCACCAGCCGGTCCACGCTCGGACGCGACTCATCCTGTAAAACAAGAAACAAAAAGGATCGGGCCGGGGCTCGCCTGCCACCGCCCGATGCCTGCCAGTTCCTCCCCGACGAGAAAAAGATAAATCGCCAGAGCGCCGAATGTTCTCATGTACTTTCTGCACCATGGGGGTGACCCGCATTTATAGCATATGTTTTTCCCAATCGATGGTGGTAAGTGATTCTTTCTCATTTGATGGGGATTTTCGCCTTTATCGATGTCGATTAATATGATAATTAGGGAGCAGTCGTTAAGAATTATCCTACTTCCCTTATTGGTGAGATTTGATTTGATTTACAGGATAAGCAGTTATTAGGAATTATCCTACTTCCCTTATGGATGAGATTTGATTTGATTTGATTTACAAGATATAGGCTTTTAGGCCGGCCCGCTATTTACTCGGGGCGACCCAGCCTCGCTCCGCTGCACGGCTAAGAAGTGCCCAAGCTTTAATTTAGCTTACCTTTTTCACAGACTACTTCATTTTTTAAATCCTAACAATTTGAAAGTTAGACACTTCATCTATTATCTATATATGATTTGAAAGTAATACGAGGCATTAATATGAGTGATTGATTTATTATTAATTTAAGATTAAAATAATTTAAATAAATTAAAATAAAAAAATATTTATAGGTTAAAACTTGTTATAAATAGTGATCAATGGCCATTGATTCAAAAATCAAAATGAACTTTAAAATATATTAATTTCTTTATCTTAAATATAATAATATTATTTTATAGCAAAATTCAAATTTTTATTTTTATTTACTTTTAATAAATAATATAATCTATAATAATATATATATATTTTTATAATTGATTGAATGTATTTTTTTCTTTTAAATTATAAAATTAAAATTTGTCATGTCATCGCATAGGTATGATTCAGTTAATAGTGTCACAACAAAAATCATTGTAAATTTTCAATTTGTTATTTATATAAATAAAAACCTAATCATCAATTAACTAATTATTTGGTTAACCAGAATAAAATGAAGTTTGCAATTCCATAATTATATATTAAAATTTAAGTTATGATAATTAACTAGAAATACAATAAAAATACAATATGTTATTTGTGTTATCAATTTATATTATTTGAAATTATCAAATTAATAAAAAAGATATAAATGTTATGTTGTGATATACAATTACTAATTTGGTTATATTTAAATTTATTATTTGTCGTGGTTCAAATTTACAAATACAATTGGAAAATGGATATTGAAAGGACCAAATTGAACGATGAACACGAAATGCCACCCCTAAATTTCATAATGAGTAAAGGTGCAAAACCCTTCTTATTTTTCAAATGTCTTATTTACATTTTAAACTTTTTTTTTTTTTTTTTGTCTAAATTGTGTTTTTGATCAGATTCTCCTATTTAGAGCTGCACCCAAGGGTCGCCAACAATAATGGCAACTTGCTGCAAATTCACGGCTTTTCGGCTGTAATTTTATCACCAAATTCTCGCCTAAACCGATGGTCTACCAAATAGTCTAAAGACAAAAATCTCGAAATGACTAATATCGGTCAATGATATCAATCTCACTAAATTTGGGTCCTAGCTCCACACAATGGCCCACCGCAAGACTAATTCCGATAACCTGCCAGCCTCAATCGGTCGCCTCACCTCACACTCCTACTCCTATTGCTCATTTTAATCCTTATTGTGACGACAAACCGTTGCTCCTACTTATTAAATGCTAGGCCATGACGGTTAAATGTTGATGTGGTATTATGCTACCCACATTCTCTCTCCTCTCTCTTTCTCTATCTAACCCCTACCTAGTCTCTCTTGCCCAACCAAGCCCTAGCACCCCAACAATTCCCGCCACCCAACCCTAGCTAAACCGTTTTAAAATATAAATAAACTATTCATTATTTAAAAAAATTAATTAAAATATTTAATATCTTTAATATAAATATATTTGTTTATAATAATTACTACTATAATAAATAAATAAATATTAATATTTTAAAATAAATTTGATTTTCTTTTAAAAAACTCATTATTATTTTTTATCAAAATTTGCATTCACTTAATACATTAAAATAGGATTATTTTTTAAATAAAATATTTAATATTAATATAAACTCATCAATTTTAAATACTATTTAATATTAAAATATTATTTCAATTCATCCATTTAATTTTTTATTTAATAGATTTAAATTAACAAATAAAAAATAAAAAATAAAAATTTAAGAGTTAAAAAATTGAAAATAAAACGGCTAGTGCACAACCGGGGTGCTGGGGAGGGTTAGGGAGGTGTCCTGCCGAGCCAGGAAAATAGGGCATAGAGGGTAAGTTTAGAATTTTTATTTTAATGGTAGCAATATAATAAAAAAATAAATACTTAAATATTTTTTAACTATAACTACAGTAAATTCTTAAACGTTGGGGCATTTGCCCCCATTAGGCATATGGTGGATCCGTAATTGGGTGTCCGGCTTAACTGGGTTAAGGGGTTCATTGATGGGGTTAGAGAGGAGGAGAGAGAAAAAGAGAGGAGAGAGGAGGAGAAAGACGGTAAGGGAGGAAGGAGAGAGACGAGAGAGAGACGAGAGAGAGGAGAGAGTGTATGTCACATTAGCATTTCAGTGCCATTTGTTTTATGTAACAGTCAACTTGACGATTACAAGGACTAAAATGGGAGAAAAAGTAATGAGATATTTGGAAAACGGTGTTTTTGCTCGTTACCCATTTCACAACTTAGAATGCATGTTAAGTTGACATGACAGGTAGATCATGGTAACTACGAAACACTACCAGTGGGATCCATCACAGATACCGCAGCAAAGTCAATGGGTTTTTTAGGGAGAATTACGTCAACCCCAAAAATATTCTCCACATCTTTGTTCTGCTCCCGCTTGCTCTCTCCCTCTCTACTGCATATGTGAGTAAGCAAAGGCTTGAAAAAAATCGGCTCTGAATCTTGGACCGACTTCCAAAGTCTCGGACATGGCTTCTTCGGGTCTTCTCGGACTGTTGCTTATCCACATTACCTTACCTTTGAGCTTCTGTTTTGGTCAATGTTCGCTATGATTTTGAGGTCTCCTACATCACTGCTTCTCCTCTGGGTGTTTCCCATCAGGTATGTTCCTCGTATTTTTCTGTTTTCTACTTTCTCCCCCCAGTTTCCCTAGATTTTGTCATGTGTCTGCTTATTTTTGCAGTAATGAATGGTTGATGGGTTGGTCTTAGATTTTGAAAATTTTGTGTTCTGAGCTTAGTGGTTGTGGCGTCAAGTGAAAAAGGGCTTTGAAATGATACTGAAAAAGCTTGCCTTTTTCCATCTGCATTACTTTTCAGGTTATTGCTATCAATGGGAAGTTCCCCGGTCCTGTAGTTAATGTCACTACTAACAACAATGTCGTGGTCAGTTTAAGGAACGAATTGGATGAGAATCTACTCATTACCTGGCGAGTTTTGTAGTGATTTTGTAGTTAAATTGATTTGGAAGTAGTTGAAGTTTTGGAATGTGATGTTTTGATGCGTAGAACAGGGCAGGGATTCAACAGTGAAGTAACTCATGGCAAGATGGTGTTCTGGGCACAAATTGTCCGATTCCACCAAAATTTAACTGGACCTATCAGTTTCAGGTCGAGGATCAGATTGGGAGCTTTTTTTACTTCCTCTCTCTCAATTATCAGAGAGCAGCAGGCCGGTATGGAAGCATTATTATAAACAACCTAGCTGTAATTCCGATTACTTTAGCTGCCCCAGATGGGGATATCACCATTACGATTGGTGATCGGTACACCAAGAACCACACGGTTGTAAAGAAAAACACCAAATACCAGGGCTGAAACAAAACTTAAAAACAGAGATGAACCAAATAAGAAAAGTGGATGTTTATTGCTCTAACTACAGTCAATGATAGAGACTCTTACTTATCACAGAACTGGACTGAAACTGGTTACAGAATAATCTCAACTAATTTATTTACTCCTATTTTTACTCAACTGATTTTAAAAAAGAATCAGAACAAATCAAAGAGTAACCAAATAAAAAATAAATTCAGAAATTTGACTGAATCCAACCAAGACTGAAACAAGATTGAAGACCGAATCAAAACAGAAAGGGGGTTGAAGAAGGGATGCACTAATCTGTTACACTCTTAGTGCATTCCCTAGTTCAACAAGACTAAGTCTTCTTTAACCTCAAACTTAGCTTTTGAAAGAGCCTTTGTAAACCATCTGCAACCTGCTCGGTTGTCCATATAGCATGCAACTTAATTTCTTGGCTTAACACCTTTTCTCGAACAAAATGATAGTGAGTAGCAACACTGGGTTTTCAGTAAGTTTAATTGCACTTTCATTATCACAAAAAATAGGAGTTGGAAAGTATGAGACCTCATTTATATCTTGAAAGAGTCTTGTAAGCCATATACACTTTTGAGTAGCTAATGTGGCTGCAACATATTCAGCCTCTGTGCTTGATAACGAGATTTGTAATTTTGCTTCTAATACACTAGATATGACTGCTGAACCAAAAACTAAAGCAATAGTCTGTAGGAGCGTCTGTCATTGACATTTCTAGCCCACCGACATCGACATAACCTGCAGGTGGAGAATAAACTCTTTTATTTTGATAAAACAAACTATAATCCAAGGTTCCTTTCACATACCTTAATATGCATTTTGCAGCAGCCATATGACCAACACAAGGTCGCTCCATAAATGGAGATATTATGCCAACTGAGAAAGTAATATCTGGGCGAGTGATCGTTAGGTATAACAGACTCCCCACTATGCTGCGATACTCTTTCACATAATTGAAAGGCTCTCCTTCATCGTTTTGTAGCTTAAGGCCCGAATCCATGGGAGTGGTTGTAGCATTTGAGTTCTCCATGCTGAATCGTTTTAAAACCTTGTAGCATATCCTATTTAGTATAAAAGGATATAACCATTTGATTGTTTCAATTTAGACCCAGAAAGCTGAGCTTCACCCAAACTTTTATTTCAAAATGGATGGAGAGATCTTCTTGAAGGCGTATGATTTTACCTGTATCATCTCCTGTAACTATCATATCATCCACATAAAGAAGAATCATAGTGGATAATGATGCCTTCACCTTAACAAAGAGACTAGGATCTGAATTTGAAAGATGAAAACCACAAAATTTAAAAAATACTTATAATCTCCCGTATCGCTTTCTCGAGGTGCTTGTTTAAGGCCATGAGCTTTCTTAAGTCGACTTACATATCTTTCAGGGAATTTCTTCGACACAAACCCTTGTGCTTGCTCCATGAAAATATTATGATCTAGTTCGCCGTAGTGAAAATCATTTTTCATTTACCTCAAACTGCCAAAAGAGTCCAGTCTTTGCTCTGCCGCTAAAGAAATAATTGTGCGAACAGTAACCATTTTTGCAATAGGGCTAAAACCTGCTCATAATCCAAGCCATATTTTTGAAACCATAAGTAAACTAATTGAGTTTCAGGTCTTGCAATGGTTCCATTTGTTGCCTTCTTTAATTTGTAAACCCATTTACATTTAATGACATCGGCATCTTTTGGTTTAGGAACTAGATCCCATGTAGAGTTCTTAGTCAAGGTTGCCATTTCATCTCTCATTGCTTCTTCCCATTCAGCCTTCCCTTGAGCTTCAAGATAGGTTGTGGGCTCATTTTCAAATGTTTCTTCCATCAAAAAATAAGAGGATCGGAAACAGTGCATTGATTCAGCTGAACTTTATAATCATTTAAATAATTAGGGAGCTTACTTTGCCTTGATGTTCTTCTGGGCGTAGCTTCTCCTTGTGCTGGATCATTTTGAGAGGTAGACATCAACCTCCCCCTTTCATTAGATTCAGACTCAAGAGGAATTAACTCAATACTAGAATCAATAAGAGGCACAAATACATAATTTTCTTCATGAACAGAATCTGGATATAAAGTGGAAACTTCATCAAAGACAACATCACGTGAAGTTACTATCTTCTTAGTAACACGATCCATACATTTCCATCTCTTCCTGTGAGCATCATAACAAATAAACAAACAAACATTTTCTGATTTTGGTCAAGCTTAGTTCTAATGTGCCAGTATATGAACATAACACAAAGAACCAAAACTTTTAAAATAACTCACATCCACCTTTATATTATATAATATCTCAAAAGGGGATTTTGAAGTACCTAGACATGAGGCAATCGATTTATCACATGACAAGCACATTGCAGCTACCACCCATGTTCCTAAGGAAGGTTTCACATGTAACCAAGATATGTGACGCTGTGAGATGGTAGCAATTTTTGTTCAGCAACCTCATTCTGCTGTGGGGTACTGACACTTTATTTGACGTTTTATACCATGTTCCTACAGAAATTTGAAAAACATGAGATAGAAATTCTCCTCATTATCTGTACGCAAACACTTTATGACTGATTTGAATTTTATTTCTACCATCAAATTTAAACTGCATGAAGTGGCTGAGAGCTTCATTCTTGTTTTCTAAAAACAAAACCCAACTTTATTGAAAGAAATCATCTACAATAATCATTATATAGTGAAAGCCACTGTAACTCGTTGTTCTTGTTGGTCCCATGACATCAGAATGTACAAGCTGAAACACTGAAGATGAACAGTTCATTGATTTCTGAAATGGAAGACGATGTGATTTACCATATTGACAACCTTCACAAACTTTGTTTGAATGTATTGTTTTGAACAAAGGAACACCCTTAACACCTGTTTGTAGATATTTGTTGCAGCAATTGATAGCCAATGTAAATAAAGTCGACATGCCAAAGTAGAGGCATCGTATTTTGACTTGTTTTCCTAAATATAAGCCTCAGCGCATAGAACATACAAAGAATTTTTCTTTCTTCTGTTGAATAAAACATCAGCATCAATGGATCTTAAATTACAAAGAATTCGTACCTCATTTGGACCAAACAACACAAACTTTTTTGTGCTAGTGATTTGAGAGACTAAAGCAAGGTTCTTCTTTAAGCCCGGTACTTGATACACATCTTCAAGAATAAGGCCTTCACCATTCGAATTATCAGCTTTGTAATCTCCTTCTTCCATTATAGGATGCAAAGAATTATCAGCAGTCACTATTACTCGCTTTCTTAGATGTGGAAGAACATCATAAAGTAATTTATCATTTTCGGTGGCATGATGTGTGGAGCTCGAATCAACAATCCACTCCTTCTCATAATCAATGCAGATAGCAACATGTACATTCGGGTCATTTTGATGGATAATAGATGCAATATTATCTGGTCGATTGATTACCTCAACTGAAATACATTTCTCCCACTTTGGCTCATCAACTTCTTTGGCTTCATGTGCTATATTGACTTTTGATTCCACAAGTTTAACATGACAATTTGGCTTAATATGCCTAGGTTTGCCACACCTTTTACACATAATCTTTGCGCGACAATTTGACTTCACGTGTCCCACCTTCCGCACGATTACATTGCTTGAGTGCTTTGTGCTGCTCTCCTCCACATGTTTATGCTTACTGCCATGCATTGTACAAAATGTTTATCCATTTTTACCTTTTGCCTTGGACAAAGAGCATCTTCAACATCAGGTACATGTTTGCCAGTCATTTGGTTAACCAAAGCTTCCTGGTTAGATAATAAATTCTCTAATTCAATAATAGACGGCTAGTTCGTTCACCCTTGAATAGAGGAGATGAATGGCATGAATTCTTTTTCTCAAACCACGAATTAAATAACGTCACAACCTTGCTTTTCTTATAGGTTATTCACTATCCAAATCCGAAATTTCTGCACACACAGTCTTAACCTTTAGAAAGTAATTAGTAATAGACATATTACCTTGAGTTAGAGAAGCAAGATCATTTTCAAGATACTGCAGACGCATTGTACTTTTCTTGGTGTATAGTCTTTCAAGAGTATCCCAGGTCTCCTTTGGCTAATTCAACTCACGGACATGATCAATATACTCCTTACTGATTAAAGTTCTGAGAGAAAACAAGGCCTTTCCACACTTTATCTTCTATTTTCGTCTCCATCAACAAGCTTGAGGAGTATCTTTAGAAGTGTGTCATCACCAAAAACTAGGGTCCTACAATCTTGCCTTGAAGATAGGCCTCCATGCACAACAGCCAATATTGATAGTTACTGCCAACAAGCTTTTCAACAGTCATTTGGGAAGTCATTTAAAACTTCAGTAAAATGTTGAACAGAGGTGAAAATATCTCTGAAATTTTTTTTCAAACACCTTGAGAGCAACCTGGCTCTGATACCATGTAAAGAAAAACACCAAATACCAGGGCTAAAACAAAACTTAAAAAGCGGAGATGAACCAAATAAGAAAAGTGATGTTTATTGTTCTAACTATTAACTAATAATAGAGACTCTTACTTATAACAGAACTGACTGAAACTAGTTACAGAAAATCTCAACTAATTTATTGACTCCTATTTTTACTCAACTGATTTGAAAAAAGATTCAGAACAAATCAAAGAGTAACGAAATAAAAAATAAATTCAGATTTTTGATTGAATCAAATCTGAGACTGAAACAAGACTGTGCACAGCCGTTCTTGACCCCAACTATCTCAACGCATCATGTTCTGACTCTTATGTAAATCAAACCGAGAAACTCCTCACCTCTCAAGCTTTGTCGAAACTCTTCATTTCCCGTCTCTACTGCAAATTCTCTCTCATTACTATGTAAAGACTTTCCTCTCGCTTTCCACCGAAACCGACTGGCCCCATCAAGCAGTGTTCAAGTGCCAATGTAGCTTCTAATTTACTTCTTTCCTTTCCTTCTCTCTCCTTCTCTTTTTTTCTCCTCTTTCCTTTTCCAACCGGGTTTGATCGCCTTGAGTCAAGTACGAATCAAAATGTAAAGGGAAGAAGGATGCACTAATTTGTTACAACGGTTAGTATTAGACATCAAAATGACTCCCTTATGTTGATGTTGGGATATCTGATGTTATGTATGTAACGCTGCTTCTTTATTCTTCTTATTATTTATTTATTTTTAAATGTAGGCTTTGAGGGCACCCTTAATGCTGAAAAGAACTATATGCCGGAATTGGCTTCTTATTAACGGGAAAGGTCCTTATAGATATAACACTAAGCTTGTCCCTGAGGGTCTTGACTATGAAATAATTGATGTCCAGCCAGGTGATTAATCTTCATAGCACATTGTTAAGGAAGAATTTGTTTATAGTTCTGCATGTTCATGTAATGGTTTAATTCTTGTTTTAGCCATCTACTATCCAGGATGTGTGTTTAACAGGGCTAGTAAACTTGATTTAAGAGTAACAAATAGTTAGACTGGTAGAGGCTTTACTGTTTGGGATGTTTAAATGCCCAGTTTCTGCAAAATGTAAGAGATGTCATTCCGTTTGTTTCCCAGGAACTGTTATTTATGATAGGTTTATCTATTTCAAACTTAGATAAAACCTATAAAACTTATACTTCAGGCAATATAAAACCTTTGAAAAAGTATTGTTTATTTCTCTCCCCTACTCTCACATAGGTAAAATTTTTATAGATAATGAAAATAACTACTGTTGGAATTTGAAGATGAGGGAAGGAGCAAAATAGAAGTAAAAAAACATACAACTCTCTCCTTATTTTTAAATATTAAAAGGAGAGTTTAAAACTGTGTTCTAACCCATTCAGTCTCGTTAAAAACTGGCTGTATCACCTGGTCAATTTTATTCTTGCTAGCTGACAGCTCCAACCAACCCATGCAAGCCAAACAGGCTAAAGTGGGTCGAAACCTTAAAAAAGACTAAAAATTAATTTTACAAATTATATCATTATAAAATGTAATAATAATTAATATAAAATAATAATAATGAAATTCCTGAGTCTAAACAATATAACAATAATAAACAAACTTAAATAAATAAATAAATACCTGAGTTATACTATAAATCCAGTGATCAAACTAACTAATTAAATAATATTAAAACAATAAAGCAACATCTCGAAAAACAACTTATCAAATGCACATTGATATTTCTATTCTTCTATCTTCATTCTCATTATATATAATAATAACACGTAACTCCATGATTAGAAAAATGTACATCATTGATGCTAGTTGAGTCATCATTATCATCATCTATTAATTAAAATTTTAGAATGTTAAAACATAAATTTGATTTATATTTGAAATATATATATATATATATATATATATATATATATATAAAGAGTATATATATATATATATATATATATATATATATATATATATATTCCAAAAAATACATCTCAATCGGGAGCACAATGAAATGATCATTTGTTTTGAAAATCCATCATAATTGAAGATATAATCAAGGTTAGGAAAGAAATAAGTGTATAATATTTTGTCAATTATTTTAAAATACAATTATTTTGTTGTTACTACTAGCTTAAGTAACTAAAAAAAACACTAGTTAAGTAATAAAATTATTTCAAATATACCGATACTTTAGTTATTAAATTTAATTTATAAACTAATACCACTTTACTTTTATAAAAAAATTATATGATTAAATAAAATTTAAAGGAAAATACAAAAACAAAAAACAAAAAATTGTAAATATTTAAAATAGAATTAATGAGATAAATGAAAATATATATCCAATATTAAACTGTCACACCTCGATTCCTGGCCCGACCATCATGGATCCGAACCAGTTCCAAGGCGCGAGACCGAATCGACTCTTTACTCCGCTTAATTAGACATTGCATATCCGGTCTTATAATATATCAACATCATATACAAAAGTCCAAAATAAAACTACCATCGTAGTGAAGCTTACGCGTCACACATATAGCGCATCGAGTCCCATTTTACATATCTTAAAACTATACACCTCATAATTATCGACGAGTTCTGAACCTACGTTGATGAACCCCTACTCGTGTGTTGGCCCTATAGAACGCTAAGTTCTCTGGACGTCTTCCTCGTACCTACATATTTAAACCCGTGCTAAGTTTTATGCTTAAAGGGGGAAGCATATATAATATGCACGCACACATTTATGTTCAAAGATATAACAATAATGAGATATCCGAAATTTCATGCATTCATATCATGGACTTATACAAGTACTTATGCTTATAACAGGATTATGCTTATTCGAGACTCCCGTAGGAGTTACAGAACTTATTCTATTCATAAATACCCGTAGGTATTACAGATCAGAACAATACACCTTCGTTTCCTCTTATTCATTATTCAAGTTATTATCATATAACTATTTGGAATACCTAGACCAAGCATAATAAAAGTGTAAGATACAACACAATAAGTATCCGAAGATACTATATGCTAGCATTTTAAGTAAGTCAGAGCACAGCAGATTGCCGTAGCATCGAATCGAGGCCGAGCACTAATCGTATGTGAGTGCCGAGCACTTAACAGACAGGAGGTCAACACTTAATGTGACAGAGTGGCTTAGAGATTAATGCAGAGTACTGGCATTAACTCAGAGCGCAGAAAGACACCTCAGAGTACCAAGATTTCAATCAGGAGGCCGAGCACTAATCAGAGTGCCGGCACTAATCGCACAGCGCCAGGTCATTTAATAACCGGTCTTGTGCGCTTTACAATTATATGAGTTCGGTGAACTTACTATCTTATAATAAAATACATTCTAGCCATTATGGTGTCTATGACATATTTTATTTCACGCTCATGGTCACGTGTCGTACTGCTTTCATATTTCATATCATATTTATGTTTCATGAACACACCTATATACTTTGTATTTCCTATATTTTTCATGTTAAATGCTACATATGGCATTCATATACTTGTAGAGTATAATGCCTATGTATTCACATTATTCATGTATTCTAGTCCCTCTATGAATCTATTTTACTTAGAAATTGAATCATTCCAATTGGATCATCCAAACTAAAAGCTATGGTATTTCATACAAACTAGCTTTCACTTACCATTTTACCTGAGTGGACAGTTTGAAATATTCTATATTCCAGTGCCTTGACTCCATATTTTGGCACTGGTTATTTGTACTCCTTAAAGCTAAGGTGCTAAGGGTTCTTCTCCAACTGGAATCACCAAAATCGAGTAATCGAACCAAGATACGTCCGAAACAATCCCACTACTCTATGATCAAATCATGTAAATTACTGAATATAGCCCCATTTTTTTGAGTGAATTCTTTGTCACTTAGAATTAATATGACAATGTCTATTTCGATGTTTGGTTTTTCAAGTCTGCTTTAATTGAATGCATTGAATAACTCAATTCGGATAAGAAATGACAAAGTTAGTGGCTAAAATACGAACACTAGTCAAAATACAGGTACGCAGACAGGTCCGACCGCATTCCACAGTCAGCCAAACGACTGTAACTCCAACCGTGACCGGGTACGCCCTAACCCCGCACCGCATAGGCTCCTGAATGACCAGAGATGGTAGTTTTCCCATTTTTCCATATTTTGCGCCCAATTTCACTCTATACTTATCTTACATCAAAAACCTATCATGAATTCCTCCCAAAACAACTATAATATGGGTTATAACCCATACATAAACCAATTATAAAGGTTACTTAGGGTTTGTTCTAAACCCTAACTCAATTACCATGAATCCCTCCTCAAAATGAGGATTTCATACTCATCTTGTGTCATTTAGAGTTTTACCAACCCTACTTTCAAGAAAACTTTGTTAGGATTGAACCCTAACAACCCTAGGTTTCGTGGCAAGCTCCTAACTCATACAATCATCGACATTCACATAACTCAGACTTCCATTCAAAATTCATAGTTCCATACCTTGACTTTGCTTCCTCCTTCTTCCTCTTTCTTCTCCTTCCTCTTCCTCTCCTCCTTCCCAGATTCTTTCTTGTTCGAGACCAAAATAATGTGCATGTTTGGTCTCCTACATCTATCAGTGAATGAAACTTTATGTTATTTAGTTTTTAGTCCTCCAACTCGACCATTTGTATTTCAATTTCCTTTATTGTATTTCACTCTAATCTTCTTAATCCATATCTTTATGCCCCTTGACAATTTACACTTTCGCCTTTACTTTGTAATTTCCTGCTTTATAAATCTCTATATTTCCTAGCCATTTTTACTTAAAATTTCAATTTATCGACAAAATACCCTAACATGTCAAAAGAACTAGGTATATTTCAAGTGTTACAATTCTCCCCTTAAAATAAATTTCCATTCCCTCGAAATTACCCGAATCAAGAGTTGAGGGTACTGCATCGCCATCAAGCCGATTTTGGTTCCTATATCGTCATGCTCGTGATGTTGCCAAAGCACTTTACTTTATGGGACTCATTGTTTCAGAATCGCCTTATTTCACGCATCTAATAGCTTTCGCCATCGGCTGGTGAAATCTTCAGACTTGTATATCTTGAACCGCACATGTGCGATGGGTCGAACGAGCATTCACGAAGCATGCATACATGGAATACATCATGTAATTTGGCTAACTCCGGAGGGAGTGCCAAACGGTACACTACTGGTCCAACTCTTTCCAAAATCTCGTAAGGGCCAATGAATCGTGGACTCAGTTTCCCTTTCCTTCCAAAACGGAGTATCTTTTTCCACGGAGATACTTTTAAAAACACTTTATCTCCGACTTCATATCACTTATATCTTTCTCTTTAAATTAGCATATATCCTTTGTCTATCATAAAGTACTTTTAATCTCGTCGAATAACTGAACCTTTTCTTCCGTGTCTTTACTAATTCAAGACCAATAATCTATGCTCGCTCATCTCTCGTCCAACATAGGAGTTCTACATCGCCTTCCATACGTAGCGCTTCATACTGGGCCATACTAATATCGGATTGATAACCTGCTGTTATAGGCAAATTCTATAAGTGGAATGTACCTATCCCAATTTCCTGAAAATCTAATACACAACCCCTCAAGCATATCTTTCTAATACCAATCACTCTTTTAGATCGCCCATCCGCTTGTGGATGGAAAGCAAAGGCAAATTCAATTGTACTCAAAAGCCGATCGTGAATCTTTCCAAAACCTTGATGTAAACCGAGGATCACGCCGCCTGGACACTATCGATACGGAATGCCATAACTGACAATTTCATTCACATAAAGGTCCGCTAAATGTGATCCATGGAGTAGTCAAGTCAGACCGGTAGGAAGTGAGCAGACTTGGTCACCTCATTCCATACCTACTCCGTATTGCATCATGTTTCTCAGAGGGGAAAACCGGATACGAAATCCATACTATGTTATCCCACTTCCATTAGGAATCGAAGGGAATTCAATAAACCGTATGGTACTCGTGTTCCATTTTTACTTATCGACACGTCGAATAATTTAGCCACATACTCGTAAATGTCCTCATCCTCGCACTAGTAAGATCGTTTACATCCCGGTACATTTTATTACCCAAGATGCATGGTGAAAATAAGATTTGGTGGATCTTCATATAATATTTTCTTTTCAATTCCATATAATTTGTACATTATAACTGTTTGTACAACAAACCTCCACTTCATCTATGGCAAAATCCGGGCCTTGTTCCGCATCGACCAATCGAGCCATAATTCTGTAACTTGGCATCATTTTTCCGAGCATTCACTATCATTTGTCTTAAATCCCAGACACATTCAATCGAGCCATCAAGGCTCCATCGGGTGCAAGTCTCGCAATCATAATCTTTTAAGGTCGAGCGCAAATCATTTTCCTACTCAAGGCATCTCGCTACTACATTTGCTTTTCCGGTGGTAATCAATTATACAGTCATAGTCTTCAATAATTCCAACCACCGACGTTGCCTCAAGTTCAAATCTTTTTGAGTTAGCAAATATTTCAGACTCTTATGATCAGTGAAAATTCTACATTTTTCTCCATATAAATAGTGTCGCCAAATTTTCAAAGCGAACACTACAGCTGCTAACTCCAAATTGTGTGTGGGATAGTTTTGCCTATGTGGCTTCACCGCCCGGAGGCATAAGCCACCACTTTCCCATCCCGCATCAATACACATCCCAAACCTATTCTCGGCCATCACCGTATTACTGTGTAATCCTTCCCGAAGTAGTTGAATCAACACCGGTGCTTCAACCAAAAGATTTCTTTTAATCTTTAAAATCGATCGTTCCTATCATCCCACTCAAACTTCACTCCCTCTCCTCGGAGTAACTGCAAGGAGGATGCTATAACCGAAAAATCCTTGTACAAATCTCCGAGCACACCTGCTTAAGCCCAAGAAACTTCTCACCCTAAGCAGACTCCCAGGAGGTTTCCACCACAATTGCTTCCACTTCTACTGGTCCACTCTAATACCCTCATAGATACAATATGGCTTAGGAATGACATCTTGGTTTCAAAATCACATTTACTTAACTCGCAAACAACCGATTCTCTCTCAAAGTTTGCAATACTATCCTCAAATAGTGTTCATGTTCTTGTGTATCTTTAGAATACACTAGATGTCATCAATAAATACTACAACAATTGATCCAATAGGGCGGAAAACCCTATTCATTAAGTCCATACGCAGTCTAGTATTAGTCAACCCAAATGGCATGACTATAAACTCATAGTGGCCATAACTGCTCCGAAGTCGTTCGGACATCAAGCTCTTTTACCCTGAGTTTTCGAGACATCCCGACGTAGTCTATCTTTGAGAAGACACTTGTCTTCTCCTCAATCGATCAAATAAATATTTTATTCTTGCACCCAGTACTTATTCTTAATCAGCATTTCGCTTATTCGCTTAGTCACTGTACATCCAAGAGTGCCATCTTTCTTCTTAACAAATAAAACCACAAGACCCTAAGGGAGACACACTAGGCCTGACAAAACCCTTATCCAATAGCTCCCGCAGCTGAGTCTTCAACTTTCTGCCACTGAGCCATACTGCAAGGTGTCCTCGAAATAGGAGTCGTTCCCTGTACAACTTCAATAGAGAGATCCACTTCTCGTTCAGGTGGTACTCCCGGTAACTCTTTAGGAAACACATCAGGGAACTCTCTAATCACAAGAATATTTTCTAAATTTACTTGCTCTCTTTTGGGGTCAAGAATCAAAGCCAAAAAGGCTTCACAACCTTTTCTCAAACGTCAGCTTAGCTCTATAAGATTTTCTGTACCGATTTAGACTCTGACAATTCAGACATACTTCCGATAGGCCAGACATTTAAGGTGACTATTTCTTATCACAACTAACTATGGCCCGATGTTTGATAACTAATCCATTCCCAAGATCAGATCACTAATGAAAAGGCAAAGCAATTAGATTAACTCGAGAATTCTATCATGGACCATTAAGGGACAATTCTATACACACTCCGCTGACTCTAACACTATGCCCTAGAGGACTTGTAACAAGTAGGTCATAATCTAATAGCCTCATTGCCGATAATTTATCATTCATTTGTTCCATGATATATGAATGCATAGAGTCTTGATCACTAAAGCATATAAATCAATATCAAAGAGAGTGAATACCCATTGTCCCCTTGCAGATAGTCCAAATGATCTTCTCGCGAGCTCACGCATAAGCTCGTAGCCGGGTCAGAGAAGCAGGATCGATTCACCTGCTCTCGGGCTAAGCATTACCTCACTGGGCGAGCCACTTCAGCCCCCAATTTACTCGAGTCTAAGGAGGCACATTCACCTCTACCACTTCCTTGAGGATTTCTAGAACTTCCTAATCCTCGCGACGCCACATCACGCGCTCAGACTCCCACATCGGAAACAACCCCGCCACTGCCCGCAAATACCACTATGATAATTTGTGGCAACGTGGGCATACATGCTTTCCTCTCATTCAGCTTGAGATGCCTCGACCATCTCAGTCGCTATAGGTCCCAGTTCCTAAATTCTATAGCCGGACCTCAGATCGAATCAACTTGTGACTCTCTAAGTCTTTTCCGAAGAGGAACCCCTTGAAACTCTTTTCTTCTTTCTTTTCGACTCTTCATTTCAGATTTCTCAATTTTTATAGCCGTCACTCACCCATAAAATGATGTACTAGAAGTATAACAAATTATGGAGGCACTTGATGAGACTCCATGTAGGTCTTCCTCAAACCTGTCCACATCTGAATTTTTCCTAAGAACGGATTCCTGCAGATATTTACTAAGGCGGCCGGAATTCTTCTTGCATTCAGCTGGCTGTCATTTTCCCTCGTCTTAGAGTCACTGAATTTCTTCCTACCACCTTGTAATCATCAAGCACACACTGTATTAAACTTGGTGACGGCTAGCCCCATGTAATCAGATCCGACAGGATTTCTCAAAACCAGCCTACCAATCATAAGCTGTGACCCGGTGAAGAATGAAAACCGCGACATGTGACCTTGGTCCATAAAGGTAGATTGATTTCTGCTTTACCTTAAAAACCCTTTTCAAGTTTTTTCAAGACAAAACTCGCCTTTATCGGATTCTTCCATACTGGTAATTACGGAATCCTTCCACTCCATGCTTTCAGATTGCATCACTGGAGCTCATGCATGTGAGTCGACAAAGACCGCTATATCCCGAGAGATTCTTATCAATGCTTCAATGAAGCATTTTCATTCATCTTGACTGGACGGATCGGAAGGCATGATCCAAAGGATCGACGTCTACCAAGCTTCGCCATGTGCCTCGAGGTGGATCCATTCTAGACAATAAACGTAACAAAAGACATCCGGTGACAGCCAACACATTCTATGCGTGTGCACATCAATAATCTTAGACTCTTTCCAAACGCCTAAACCTAGGCTCGATACCAACTTGTCACACCTCGACTTCCTCCCGGTCCGCCTGACATGATCCGAACCAGGCCCCTGCGCGAGACCGGAATCTGACTTTTACTCACGCACTAGACACAGTATATCCAAGTCTTATAATATATCAACATCATATACAAATTCAAAATAAACTACCACCGTAGTGTGCCATAAAGTCACACATATACAAAGACTATCCCATTTACATATTCAAAAAACTATACAATTACAATTATCGATCGCAAAAAGGAACCTACAAAGGATGAACCCTCATCGTACCTACACTGATTAAAAAACCCGTGCTAATCTTTACGCTTAGTGGATATATAATATGCATGTACACATTTATGTTCAAAAGAGACATAATAATTATATCGAAATTTCATATTCATATCATGGACTTATACAATACTTATGCTTATAACAGATTATGCTTATTCGAGACTGTGAGTTACGTGTAACTTATTCTATCTTAAATACCCGTAGTGTATTACGACGTATCAATACACCTTCGCTTTCCTCTTATCATTATCTGTGTTACATTTCACAGGTAACTATCAGAATACCTGCATCAGCTAATAAAAGTGTAGCACATACCACAATGTTATCCAAGATACTATACGCATTTAAAGTGTCGAGTAATGCAGGATTGCCGTAGGCATCAAACGCATGCCGTAGCACTAATCGTAGACAAGAGTGCCAGAAGACTTAATCGACAGAGTGCCGAAAGACAATGGTATCGGCACTAATCAGAGGCGAAAGACTAATCAAAGACCACCGCACTAACAGATACCAAGATTAATCTGTGAGTAATCATATCAATCAGAGGCCGAACAATCGTGACAGAGGCCGTGGTCATTTAATAACCCGGGGTCTTAGGTAGTTTTACAATTATATAATCAAAAGAACTTTACCATTCTATAATAGGCCATCTTAGCCATTACTATGTGTTCATGACATATTGTATTTCACGCTCATGGTCACGTGTCGGGTCATCATATCACACACTATATTTATATGCTCAAAGAATCACGCCTATACATTTTGCATTTCCTATATTTTTCTGTTATCATTACATATGGTATTTCATATACTTGTATTGAAGATAATACATATTTCACACATCATTCAAGGGTATTCATCCTCTAAGAATCTTATTACTTAGAAATTGGAATCATTCCACTGGGATCATCCAAACTTAAGTTATGGTATTTGCCAAACTAGCTGACTTGACTCATTTTACCCGAGGGACAGTTTGAAATATCTATATTCAGTGTTCTGACTGTTATTTGACATTATTATTTATACTTTTAAGCTACACAAGGTCTCTCTCCAACTGGAATCACCCAAATCGGAGCACCGGGGAACTCAAGATACGTCCTAAAACAATCCCATTCACTCTATGATCAAATCGCATGCAAATCATAGAATATAAACACTTTGAGTGAATTTTTGGGTCACTTAGATCTGTGAATTTGAGGATGTCTATTTCTGGATGTTTGGTTTTCCTTGGAAGTCTAGTTTAATTAAATTCACTTAAATCAATTAATTTGATAAGAAATGAGCAAGTTATGGCTAAAATACGAACACTAGTCAAAATAGAGCAGGGTGTACCTAAGATGTTCTAATTGCACCGGTATTAAAGCATAAAACGACTAGAACCTAAACTGAGACTGTACATTTTAACCTCGTATCTTATTGTGCTCCAACTGTATCGGTAATAAGTCTTCTGAACACTCAGAGATGTAGTTTTCCCATTTTTCCATATTTTGCACCAATTTCACTCTATACTTATCTTACATCAAACCTATCATGAATTCTTCCAAAATTAACTATAATATGGGTTGGAACCCATACATAAACCAATTATAAGGTTACTTAGGTTTGTTCTAAAACCCCAACTCAATTACTACAACTCTTCCAAAATGAGGGGATTTCATACTCATCTTGTGTCATTTAGAGTTTTACCAACCCTACTTTCAAGAAAACTTTGGTTAGGATGAAATCCTAACAACCCTAGGTTTGGGGCAAGCTCCTAACCATACAATTGCATGGACATTCACATAACTTGAGGGATCTATCTCAAAAAATTCATAGTTCCACCTTGACTTTGCTTCCTCCTTCTTCCTCTTCTTATCCTTCCTTCCTCTTCCCGTAGATTCTCTGTTTGAGACCAAAATAATGCATTTTTAGTCTCCCACATCTATTTGTAATGAAACTTTGTTATTTAGTTTTTAGTCCTCCAACTCTCGAATTACTGTATTTCCAATTTCTTATTGTATTTCAGCTCTAATCTTCTTAATCTGATATCTTTTATGCTCATTTT